>VSDK01012414.1:143762-169536 GCA_009767595.1 Symbiodinium kawagutii
TCCTGCTGATTATTAACAACTGGTTGGTTGACTAACCGGGGTTGAAACCACCAACCAGTTTCCTGTTTGGAAAAGTGATGAATCAGTAGCGCCGCTGGCGCATTGATGATTCTAGAAGTTTTACGGTTGTACTGTCAATGATTGCGCCACTTCTTCGGGGTAGCCTCCGAAGTTGGAGACAGCACCCGGCCTGAAAGCGGATGGGTGTGTGGCTCAGGTGCACCACTTGCGCTAGCAGCAAGCATTCTGGCCACGGCAGCATCTCCGGAGGATGCCCCACTGGTGCATCTTCCAATGTTGAAAGGATGTGTTTGGGTTCAAAGGTTGGAACATGCTTCGCTAATGCACCAAGTAGGGTTTTCCCGGGAAGCTGCACATCCTTTTGTCTTCCTGCGACATCCTGTCTAGCGACAGGGAGTGCAATGAAACCAGCTATAGGCTCAGTCATTCGGATCGCACGCGGCTCAAAAGCTCAACATCCCAGGGCTGGCCTTGCTGGCGGCCGCGTGCGTGTCCCGCCTCGGAGTCGAATCCATGTGGTCCGATTTTTTCGCTGTGCATGCCGTCCACTCCCTCCTGTTGGAGGGCGTGCTTCTCCAGCTCCAGATCCATCCAATGATCTCAGGTTTAGTTTGGTGGCTGAATGACCTTGGAGAATCTGCAAGTTTGTGGACGGGCGTGCTGGAGTATTCCAGTCCAATTTGGCGTCATACAATTTGCTAATGCCGAATTCATCCGAATAAGGGATGGTCAGCCAGCACTCTTCGCATAGTGATTTCTACCAATGCCTGATGCCTTAAGTGATGGGCATCACTGGCAGACGCATCATGGCAGTTCTATGTACGGCTTCCGGCGCAGTTCCCTTGTCTAGGGATCGGTTGAAGCAAACGCTTCATGCCCGTTTCTCCATGGGAGTGGAATGAACCGTGCGTGGTACTGCTGTTGTTCCAATTGGTGTGGGTCGGGGAATGATCATTATGTGATCAGCGTCATTGGCTCAACCCAGGGGATACTGCGCATATTGCTTGAGTTGCCCACGCCAATGGATGCAGAAAATCCATGCTGTTGCGGAATGCATATAGCGTAACGCAGCCGTAAATCACATGCGACGTGCTCGAGCAAGGCCTGAATTTTCAGGTGGATCTGTATGCCAATAGGCTGCACTGTGCAATGGTGATGTCAACCAGACCCGGAGGAACAAGTTGTGTTCAACCCGGCTGGCACCATGTGGAATGCCTATCTATTGGATTCAAGAGTGACTACAAACAGTCTTCTGCCAGCAGAAGCTCCCACATGGCCTGACCCATGGCGTACCCCTAAAATGCAAGTTCCCCAAGTATCAACAGCTATCGATCAAAGAATGAAAAGTATTCAGTAACCAACATAAACCAACTCATCAACCATTGTTCAATCAGGTAACAATATGCAGCAGAAGTTATTTCTTTACACTTGCAAGTCTATTTATGCTTGTTTTTTATCTATATTTGATGTAGGTTTAATCCACAAATCTATTTGATTTAGGTTTGTCTTTAAATTTCTATGTGTTTTTCTGTACACGGTACTAGGTCAAAACCCTGTACCCATGGCTCCCCATCATTAACCATCGTTTTCCCTATAGTTTGTTGCTCATTATCCACCATGAAATTGGTTAGTTAAAGCCTTGACCCATAGCCATAATGTGTCTATAGGATCTATACAGATGATGTATTGGTTTTTCAGATAGATTTGATTCTATATGATCATATATTATCTAGTTTATCTACTTTTTTTCAATTTATAGATGCCATTTGATCTATTTGTTTTATTTTCGCTCTCCAGCCCTCGGTTTACAGGTTCACCTGCACACTTGGCTGCTTCCGGGCAGCCCACGGCGCCGATGTCGCCGATGTTTGCAGTGACCACGACGGCGCCTCGCTAGGGTGCGAAGCAAAGTTGAAGCATAGCTAGCTGAAGCATAGCTGGTTCATGACCATGAACCACATGGTTACAGTTGTAGCAATATGGCCATGGATCAAGGCTTTAACCATCAATGTTCCACAACAATAGTAGGGAAACGATGGCAAATGATGGGAACCAGGGGTACAGGGTTTTGACCCACAGCCATACAATGTATGTGATATGTTAGCCGTGAATGATGGTGAAGGATAGGGAAGATGAGTCATCAATATTGAAATCATAGGTGGTTGATGCTGCTTGCGCATACCATCCTGTTAGTGATACTAGTGCATCGTGGCAAGTAGGATTTGTTAGTGATAATGGCCGTGGTTAGCACGCTTAAGTTACCTAACAAAGTATGAAAGTGTTGAAGGATGGTGTGAATACTGATGAGTGATAGGGAACATGCTGGTAAACCAGGCCATCAATAGCCAATAATCAATAAATGATGGTGCTTTAATTGGATGGAGCGTGATCTCCAACAGTATTGGCTGGCCAGTCCAATCCATTGTGGGATTGCCAACTAGCAGAAGCCACCAGAAGTCTTGGAAGCTGCCTAATCCAGTTGTGCAACGCCGCGTTTGGAAACAGCGGTGAACGAGCCATGGTTGATGGTTGTCCTTCCCCCGAATTTTTCTCACTTTTGCCCCATTTTGCCCCAAGTGAAAGGTGTAGAGGCGATCGATAGGGGGAAGGCACCCACCAACCATCTAAGAGCTACCTGCGCCTCGCGGTTGCCCTCGGAGTTTCTCCCGCTGCCCGGGACGACCCGTGACGACCGTTGCCACCGTTCAGCGAAGATCTGGATCTTCAAACTTGACAAGTTATCGGGGAAATTGGGTCACCAAGCCTTCCAGTTACCTCTATAGTGGGTAGCCAGCTGGCACCATTGTTATTTGGGTGACTGGTTGGTTACCAGCTATTATTGGTTACCACCTTACAGTAATGGTTATTTTGGGTAACATCAGGTTACCCACTATCATGGTGACTGGATGCACAGGGAAGAGTTGATCAGTTGGGACAACCAGTTAATGGCGAGTTGAAGATCCTGAGCTCCGCTTAACTCCTGTGCGTCGCGCCGCAGATTCTCTGAGTTGGAAGCTGGGAATGACATACCCAGTGGCAAAACCGATCTGCGATTTGGAAGCTGCGAAGCTGATTTTTGATTGAAGTGAACTTGCATCGCTTGCAAGCAGTGGCAGTGGGAACCCAGGATGACTCGGGTGTTAGTATTCCTAAGTCAAGGTTGGTTTGCAACCAGAAAACAGTAGCTCAGAAACCAACAAAGAGACGGCATTTCTCACTGCCGCACCTTCGGAATGCCTATGACTCTCCGCTGCATGCCTTTGACTATGCTGAATTCTTGAGGAACTGAAGCGGCAACAGAGCCGAGCTGCGAGAAGCGATGCCGACCATGTGATCCCAACCAGTCAGTCAGTTGGATCTTGCTGATGTTAACATGCTCAAGGCTTGTGAATTTTCTGGACTCTCTTGGGATCTTTCCTGGGGACATAAAGGGCCCTTGCCCAAAGATTTGATCCTACGGTCCTACCACATGCTGCCCGGGGTGTCACACGCTGCCATTGATCCATGATCGCTGCCTCGCGTCGGAATGGCGAGGCCTCTCTCTTGCGAATTCCTCAGCAGCTGCTGGCACGACAACATGGCGTTGGAAGCCTAGTAGCTCCGATCCCCAGGAGCCTGGACTGGCGATACCCTGCTGTGATATAGATCGGTTCCCTGTTCGTGGTCTGAGAATCTTTGGCGGTTGCAGAAGTTGCATGGTCGAGATGATTTTGTACTTGAATTCATGTATGTCAGATATATTCATATCTCATTACTGCGATTCTGGCTTGATGGTTTGTTGAGATGGCGTAATGTTAGATGATCACTAAACAACTATAGCATTCACCCAATGGCCTGTTTAGCCCATCTGTTTAGATGGGCTCATCACTTAAAAACATTGCGTGCGTGTTTGTGCCAGCAAAACAAAGGTCAATGTTGTGAAACTCTCGATCCAAAAACATCCAAAAACATGGTGCCCAAACGATACGATGTCGTCCAGGGATGGTGCGCGAATCAGTAGGAAAGCCATTATAAGAAAAGCCGCCATAGAAACCAGCGATTTGGGCATCAAGAGCTATAGGAAAGCCATAAGAAAAGCCACAGAAACCAGCGATTTGAGTATCACAAGCCATAGGAAAGCCATAGGAAAAGCCACGGAAACCAGTGATTTGGGTACCAAAAGCCAGATTGATTCGTGCAAGTGAATTGCTGTCACTCGAGGTACGTCTTTATCGGGATGGTGCCATGGCAGATGTCCAGGAGTTCGTTGGAAAGGCCTGGAAATTGGGAAGCATAGCAATGGCATGGTAAGCCAAGGAGGCCGTGGCAGTCATGGATCCAACTGTCAACCTGGCTAGCTGGATTTTCGCCAGTGAAAGCCTGGGAAACCACCAATAAACACTGGATTTTCCATTGCCAGCTTGGTTTACCAGAGGGTACTGGGCTCAACAGCTGGTGATTTATGCCATCAAATGAGGGAGTTTACAACTGAAAGTCATGTTTGTGAAGATATTGGCCCAAAAATCACGGCTTCGGTCCTGACAGGTGTGGTTGAAGTCTTTCTTCCAGATATGTTTGTCGCAGGATGTTCAAAACAAACTAACAATACTTGAACAATAATCGGCGAATCGGAATAAAAGCGTCATTAAAGTGTGCGTCCACATGCCAGATTTTTTGTCGCTTGCATTTTCTCATGGGTCGGTAGTGGTCAATTAAGAAGTGCTCTTCACCATCGTTGGCAGGCTTGAAGGGCCGCCCACCCCTTTTTGTGTTTCTAGCAGACCATAGCTTGGTGGTTCTGCGACCCAACAGCAAGCAACAATTCAACCGGACCAGTTGTGGCCATCGCCATCTTGAGCATTGAGGTTCTCAATGCCCTAGAAGGTTGTTGACTTGGTCGACCATGGTTTTAAAAGAGCAATTCAGGAAACTTTGGATTGCAAGAACACGCTTGGCGATGGAAAAAAAGGAACACATCCACAAGCCCAGCTAACCTCCTTGAAAAGGCGATGGCAAAAAATAACATAACAAATTATCATATATATTAATATACCAACTCAATCCTGGTTACCTCAGTTGCGAGTGTTTAGCTTCCTTCGGGCAAACACCCCCTGGAAGCCCTGGCAAAAAAAATCCTGGTTACCCAGTTGGTGGCCCTGGTTACCCTGGTTGAATCCTGCTTGAATCTGGAAAACCGTAGTTACCCTGGTTGAATCTGGAAGGTCCCCTGTCAAAAGAGCCCCTGCAGTTGGTGGCCCAGCTCTTGGGCTCCGCACGCCGTGGGGAACCTGCGCTTCAGGACCCGAAGGATGCTGCCACAGCTTCGCTGCTTTTGAGCCAGGTCAGGGTGCGCCGGCCATGCTTCACCCGACGCGGAGAACCAAGCGATTCATAGGGGGCACTTGAACGATTTCGTGACCCCTTGAACCGTGGGGATATAGGCGTAACCAGCACATATAGACGCCAAATTTTGCAAGCTCGATTTTTTTTTGTGTTCAGCTCCCGCGATTTACATCGATTTACCCTTTCTCCAAAGAATTGATGGGGCACCCTGACCGCTCAGAGATTACCTGCGATTTCCGTGAGCCGTATTTGCCATTTGGTATCACGAAAAGAGATGTGCCAACAATTTGAGGCTTTGTATACAATTGCCTGACTTAGCCGAGTTTGTTAAAGTTTGGGGGGGTGATGGAAGGGGGAAGGTACTCATAGGAAGTCAACATTTTTTCAGGGTACAGTTCCCCTAGATGCGAGTAAAGGCATGGTGCACTTTCAGGTTGTAACCATGCCCAGTGTGGACACCAACTAGATGTTGTCATGATGACCAAGTACTAGTAGTTTAATAAACCACAGTTTGCAGCAGGTGTGCCATGATTTTTCACTGGAAATCCATCGGAAAATCCTCTAGCTCCCATGCCCTAGGTATTTGTAGGTCGATGCATTTTTTCCGTAGCCTGCAATAGAATTGATGGATGGCCAACCTTTAAATGATGGTTGACATTGCTTGACCAGACCCTTGTTGCATCATAGCAGCGAACAAAGGTTCACCAATGGGGGAGACCAATCATGCAGCACCGGCTGGGCTGCGCCACAGGCAGCAGAGAAGCTGAAGCTGATGGTCGGTGAGTCAAGGGGCGTCCAGGGATGGAAAGAGGTGTACAGTTTCGTGTCGTTCAGTGCCCCTGTTTGGTTCCACTTCATGGACAAGGTGGATGATGAGATGACGCATCACCGCATCACGGAAGGTCTCCCAGTATTCCAAGCCTGGCAGTGTTTTTCACAGAGGTTGGCTGAGAAAGTCGCATCAGAAGGGGTGTCAAACTCACAAGAATTGTCGCCTCGGTCCAAAGTGGTTCGTTTTCCACACTTGGGACATCAGGGGATCGCTACCATTAGGTGATATGATGCACCCACCATGGGGTGTCCCATGGGATCAGCCCATTTGTCTCAGCTGCTCTAAGCCCCAAGGCCATGGAACTTCCAGCGCCAGCACTCAGTGTCAGGGTGCAGTTGGTGAGACATTTCCCCTTCAACACCAGCAACACTTCATCTCAGAACTCAGAATGACACATTTGGTGCTTTCTCAAGCCACTGACTGGGTTACCCCCACTGATCATCCTTTCTACGAACTGCAGTATTCAACCATCCATAATTTAGGTGTCCCCCGTTTTTTTGAGAAAGGACCATTGGTTTATTCCATTGTTGGTCATTATCCCCTATCAATGGAGTTACTTTTACCTATGAATAACCTCCATGTATCCATGACTTGGCGGAGCTGTTGATGGACAACGGGGCCTGTGTTCCAAATCAGCTGCCTGACGGCGCCGTTGGAGTGGCTCCTAGTCAGCTCAGCCCAGGTCCTGAAGGATGCCCAGAAGAACTACAAGAGCCAGCTGTGTGACTGGGACGAGCTGCGATGGGTGTGCGGGAGACCATTGGATTGAGAAATTTGGGAGTGAACCATTTGGATAGATATGTTCATGAAGTTATCCCTACAGCAGATATCTATCCAAATGTTGGGTGTGGTTTCTCTTGGAGTGAAATATGTTGGATGAGAATTGGTATATATTTTTTTGTTGAAATGTGTGTGTAATTTATCTGGCATTTGCTGGGCAGTACCGCGTCTATTGACAGGAAAAGGTGTAAGGAAAACAAGTACATATAATATAATAACACAATTTTTCGAATATGTTTGAAATTGTATGCAGATATTGAAATCTATAGGAATGGGGAGAGAGAGAGAGAGAGACAGAGATTCAATCATTACTGTAACCAGCTTGTCAACCCTAACTTGAAACTCATGAATGATATTATGTAAGCATGAACCAGCTTATCAACCATGATATAACCAACTTATGGTTGGGTACTTCGGTCCCCAAGACGCTGTTTCGATGTCGCCAGGTGCCATCGGCGCAGAGATTGCCATCACCTTACAGCAAGCCCTGGAGGCAGAAGAGGCCGGTCCCGTCTGTGTGGCGACACCAGGGAGCACATATGGGGCCATGGTGGTGCCTACAACCGTTACTAATGTGGAGCTAACCCCAGAGGTTCATATGGAGCCAACCACAGTAGCGTACCAACCAACTATAGCCACTATTAATGTGAAGCCTCACCAGCGAATCTTGGGTTGAAACTTTCAGAACTGAGCGGTTTGTCTACTTGATTAGGAAGCATTTGAGCAGTTAATTCACGGGTGATGCTACGAGTCAAAATCACGGGAGTTATGGGATCTCTGAGTTTTAGGGTGTGAAGAAATGAAAGAGCACCCCCGGCGATCAAAAGATGACCATGCTTTGGTGGGAAAACCATGGAAAGCCATGGTCTAAGGGGTACAGCCCATCATCAGCCACTTTCTTGAGGTGGATGCGGAAGGCTTGGGGTTATTGCAACTCGCGGGGTTCTAAGTTGAGAGGCTGAGAGGCTTGGTCTTGGTGCATCATGGTCTAAGATCAGATGAAATCAGTTTTGGCAGAAAAACAGGTAACCACACTTGTGCATCAACCACCAGTCATATTGATTGAGATCCTTTGCCAACATGACCGGAGAAGCTGAAACACTCGTGCGTCCAAGGTTGAAAAGCAGCTGGGTCATCACTTCGCCACCACATCTGAGCAGTTCGTAAACGAGGCCAGCTGCTGCTGCGCAGAGTTTTGCAATCATCATGAACCATTGACCGTTTATGATGAAAGCATTGGCCTTGATTACCATTTTATTGACAACTACTGCCCCAGAGTCGGGCCATTGAATCCAACTGACCAGTACTACAACAAATATGCCATGGAATGTATTCATAATATATTTATTGATTGATTGTACATTTATTTCCTTCGCATAAGCGCATCTATGTGTTTCTATACATAGTCGCGTAGGTGGTTCGAGAGCTGGACACCGTGTCCAGGTGGCGTTGCTGGAGACGGATGCGAAGAGCTTGGCTGAGCGCCTGGGGGCCTAGAGATGCAATCGTGACCGATGGACGGGGGCCGGTAGGGAACTTCACCGTGGCTATTGATGTTAGTAACTATAAGTAACTATGTTCAACCAAGTTGTGAACCAATCATAGCTAATAACTTAAGATCTAGCTGCAGATGCATGTAGATGCATCATTAATTGAGTGTATATATTTTTTGTTTACATTTACTATAACATATGCGTCGTGTGATGTCGTGTGATGTCGCGTGTGTGTGTGCTATTTAATTGTTGAATGATTATAAACTTGCTGCTCCTTGATTGCTCTGTGATATCTGGAAGACACACTGCACATACACAAGTGCCTATATGGAGTATGCATGTGCGATGACATATTGTGTGGCGGCTGCATGTTTTTGCATACATGCACTGACCTGCGCACGTTTGAGGAGGTAGATGGATATGGATCAACATGAAGCGCGATATATTTGCAATGTTCCCTAGTAGCCCACACATTATGCCGCATAACTATGTTCAGGCACACCTGCTCACTACGACAGAAAGTGTAAAGGCAGCAGTACGTACACACATGTAAATATGATGCATTTGCACGTGCACATGACGGACTCAGGTTTGGAAAGCTTTCCGGATGCCCATATGGCAGGACTGGGACCTAGAGTGCGCCTCTGCCCAAACTCAAGGGATCATCCTGCTTGGCAAAGGCCTGCCGTTTGATTGTGTTCGTCATCATGTCGAAATCTTTGGTTACATGATTCACTTTAAGTTCTGTACGTCAAGAACTTCAGAACCAGAAAAAGATGTGGGAAAACAACTGCGCTTGCCGAACTCTGATTCCATCGTTCCCTGCGTTGGTTTCTCTCGCATGGGCCACAGGACTTGCTGCTGAACTTCGGGCAGTGGAAGCCCTACCTAAGGTACTCCCTGAAGAGCCTTGCGATGGGGACTCGGAAATTGTCCAGTTTTGCTGCCGGTTGGATATTTTAAACATCTAGCCAGCACGAACCAAACTCAGGCCCAGCAGTTATGTGCAAAGCACAAAGCCTCGAGGCTTAAGCAATTGCTACATAATATTCCATGTCTAAAGCATCAGGAGTCTCGATTTTTGGAAAACTACGGCAGGGCAAAGTTCTTGTAGGATGGTCGGACAGCGGAAGCAGTCAGAGGTAGAAGATCGGAATGCTGAGAATGTTCAAGTTCTCAGGTCAAGGTTTGGAGTGTTTTGATTTTTTTTCGGCTGCAGAGGCTTCTTGTAGCTCAGGTGGGTCAAGCCCAACAATTCATAAAGCCCTGCATTCCAAATGGGAACATGGTGGAATACCATCGAATTTTACTGGGAATCATGTGTTCCATCATCAAAAATCCAACAAAACTGGTTGTGGTTTCAAACATTCTTCCCTAAATGTATTACAAAAAATGGTTGTTTGGTTGACCTGCGCATATTTTTCATGAGGGGGTGGTGACCAACCACCAGCCAGGAAAGCTGTGATGGCTTCCTATAGCAAACTGGTAGCTCATGGTACCTCCCAGGCCCTGAGTTTCCATGGTGGCCAGGTGACCTCTGGAGAGGTTCTTCCAAGACCTCTGGGCCTGGCTTCGTGACTGGGATGCGATGGGTTGATGTTGGATAGTTGGGTGGTTAGTTGCTTGAGGGTTGGTGGATAGCTGGTTCGTAGGTTAGTTGGTTGGTCGGTTTGTTTGTTTGCTGGTTGATTACTTACTTACTTACTTACTTACTTACTTACTTACTTACTTGGTTCGCTTGTTAAGTTTGGCAGATGCTTGTTGGTTGGTAGGTCACGTAGTCTCCTGGATGGGAAGCTTGTTTCCAGGAGTGTTGCAGCCAAACAGTTCTGAATACAATGTCAACACATGTCGACATTAAATGACGGTGCACGACTTGTTTTTGGGAACGCAAATTCATCATACGCTTCAAGGCCATTTTCGCATTGGATCCTCATCCATGAAAGTACGCCTCTTCAATCCTCTTCATAGGGCAGCCTGCTTGCGAGAACCTAGGTCCGTTGGTTCGTGTTTTAAGATATGGAATCCTGATCACTTAAGGTTAAGCATTTGTGCTTCACTCACGGGCTTCGAATATGTTGGAATGGATAGCCGGTTGGTCGCTGTTCACATCCTTGCAATAGGTGATATATCCCTGTTGTTAGTGCCATGTTACGTTACTGTGGCTTGGTTGTGGCTTGGTTGTGAGGGCAATGTATGGATTTACCAAGCCCTCCTGACATCAGATGTGACATCAGATGTGACCAGAGCCCCTTCGGATGCCCAGGCGCAAATTTCCGGACCAGGGGATCTCGGCATCGTCCAACCAGCCACTGGCGGTTTCGGCCAGGCATCGAGCTGCTGGCTGCACGAGCATTCCATGGGAATGGTTAATTCATAGTCTGAACAAGCAACGAACAAGACAGTCAACAATAAAAATGGCAGAATCTGAATGGGGTCCAATGCTGATGAGTATCAACAGCCAACGAAAGATGGTTGATGAAGGCTCGTCGCCACTTTTTGGATGCGTAACGTAATAACGGTAGATATTGTGATCCATGAGAATCAAAGCGGCTGAAGACAAAGGTTTTTGGTGATGCAGTGCAAGTTGCAGTCGTCCTTTGGCGTCGGGTGTGTTCAGGTGGCTGATGATGGCCTCATAACCAAGATATACCAAGACGATGACTCACGCGGAAATGCATAGTCAGCTCCGGTGAGGCTGCACCAGACCCTTTTGACTGCTGGCTGGTGCCCAGCCACCTCCTCCAAGGAAGAGTTCTTGGAGGTGCCTCATGGGAAATATTGGGCCAATCAGTCACCAAGGTCAGTCATCAACGGACCTTTGTTAAGGTTTGACGTGGCGTAGCCGTTGGTTGGGGAACGCCATGGCTTAGCCGTTGGTTGGGGAACGCCTTTGATTGAAATTGGTCGCCCTGCATGTCGCCATGATTTTGTTGCCGCGAGCGTCGCTGGAATGGAGACAGAAGTATGCAAGATTCGCGGGATTCAGCACATACTCACAGATGCGTATAGTCAAAGAATGTCATACAATACTGCATATAAAAATGTTCATCATCATCATCATCATCATCATCATCATCATCATCATCATCATCATCAATTTGTTTAACGATGTTCAACCTTTCCTAATATAGATACTGAAAGGGCACATGTTGGACGGCCTCAGGTCGACCTGGAGCAAGCTGGAGCCGGGCCTCAGGTTGGGAAGCCAGCTGCAGGCCGAGCCCAAACAATCCATGGTTTCCCAAGCCGCATGGGATCTTTCTTAGGGATTCTTCAAAAAATACGGCCATTTTAGAGAGGCCAAGATCATCCAAGATCTGGAGGATCGATTGGAGGATTTTGAGCTTGAATGGATTTGGCGCAGTGGTTTTCTTCATTGATTGCTGTGAATGATTAGTTAACAGCTTGCTAATGGTGTATAATATTGGCCCATTGTAGCCATTACCCAGCTATTCATGAGCTACAGCAACTGTCCTTGTAGACGCTCTGTGGGTTTGTCAGGTAGTGTTTTGTTGTCTCTCAGTGCCAGGTAGCGGAACTGTTTCACTATCGAAAAGGGGGCCCAACGCAGCTCTTCTCATATTTGGAAGGCCAACTACTTCCAGCCATCCCAAAATGCGTGCGTTGGATAAGGGAACCATCCAAGCGTTTGGGCTGCTATGGGCTGCCAGTATTTCCAGAGTTTTACGGATACAATTCTCCTATTGGGTCAGTTGAAATAAAGTAGTCCATCTCCACACGTGATTCCTAAACATTCCATGTGAATTTACTCGTCAACCATGTTTTGGGGAAGGGCGGTGCTATACACAGACCCTTCCATTAGGACACCTTGAGACTTCAAAGATTGACAGACGAACTGTTGCTACTCTCAAGGCCTTTCCAGAGTTTAGGGTCAGCAGACCCTTACCATACATTGTTGTCCTCCTGTTATTGTCCAGTCATAGCATCGAGTATGACTACCACCTTTAGATACCTTTGGAGTGGATGACTGCCACTGCCAGTATGCAGGATCTCACTTCCACCTTTAGAGTCCCTACCACCTTTAGATACCTTTAGAGTCACGGTGCAGGTGGTCAGTGCTTTCGCTTTGTTTGGACCTTGGAATCGCAGCTGCTGCCTCGCACAAGAGACTTAAGGGTGGCGGCATTTCCGCGCCACTATCGGACAACATGAAGAAGTGTCATGCTTTTGGTCTAATATGTCGAATGTTGACCTCTAACGGTGGGTTCTCAAAATAGGGGTCCTCCATTTTTGTCGAACCCCTCAAATCAAGCTCAGCAGATTCGCATTCTGTGGGCGCTGATGCTTCTGAGGCAAGGGCGAATTCCAGCAACGGGGCACTGGCAACAAACCCGTGGTCTGTTGCAGATGGTCTTGGGTGCCGACGAGGTCGAATCCCTGGCATCGGCATCATGGATTGTTGTGATGGGAGATCCATTTTTGTTAGCCAACTATGACTATTTTTGGTTAATATTAAGAATAGACTAGGGGATATAACCATCAACAATGGTTGATTTTTTATGGCTATTATGTGGTTAATGATATGGTTAACGAGCTATTTCTGATTAATATTGATCATATGATTAATACTTATGATTCATATTGATTGGTACATACATTTTTTTGCCAACGATCTATGGTTGATATTAAAAATACACTAGGGGATATGACCATCAACAATGGTTGATGATGGCAATTAATGGTACGTGCATTTTTCCCAGCTATTTATGGTTAATATTGATCATACAGCAGACGATGGATAGCAATCGGCAATGGTGGTTGATGATGGCCATAATCCCTGGTTTGACGATGAATTGCTGATGATTTACCATGAAATGTAGGAGGTTCATTAATCTGGATCTCCCATGGTGCCACTGGGTAAAGATACGCCTAGACTTGCTAGGTCAACACCCTAGGTGCCTCACCATTCATGTTTTTGCGGGGGACTTTGACCAGGAGTCAGCGCTCTTGAGGCTGACGTCTGAAGTCGTGCAACCGCCACGGGCGGCAGCAGCAGCAGCAACAACACACCAGAACGATAGGAACGATCGGATGCCAATAGAAGGCACTTGTAGATTGGAGTGGGCTGAACTGATAGGGGGGGTGCTCACAAGCAACTATGGCGAAGTAACCCGCAATGCCAGGACACAAATGGGCCCAAACTGGATGCCACTCTTGAAGGTTGAAGTTTGAGAGATGTGTTCGTACATTTGGTTCATTCCCTACTCCCTCCTTTGCAGCTTCAAAAAGCATGCACCCATACTTACATCCCAAACCCATGGCGAAAAACCTACATACCCAATAATTACATGTCATCATTACATTTCCACGTGTCCAACAAAGAATTATGCAGGCAGATCAGATGAATAAACCAAGAGAGAGAGAGAGAGATCCACAAGCCACCACTTTAGCTGGAGATTAACCATCAATTCAGGGAGGTTGACCATCATTTCACGTGGCCTCCCCTGTGGTTGACCCCTAGGCTTGGGCCTGCAGCATCTTCCCATGGATGCCAAGGCCCTGACCTACACGGACGAAGGAACCTTCAGGCGTCCGCCGGTGAGATGCGTGCATGAGGCCGGGCAGCTGCCGAAACCGTGGGGGAACCGTGGGGGATGACTGGGGGACCATGGGAGGTTCGGCATGTGGCTATGGGTCAAGCAGTTAACCAACCAACTACTGGGGGATAATAACCAACCAATAATAAGGAAAACAACGGTTAATGATAGGGGAACCAGGGGTACGGGGTTTTGACCCACAGCCATGTGTTGGGAACCATCGTTGATTCAGCATGGTCATGCCTTTGGAAGGCACGCTCATGCGTCACAGTGGTTCCCCAAGCCGGGCATGCCTTTCGTGCAGCCTGTCGTGAGGTGGCTCTAGCCCTATGCAAGAAGGCCCTGCCTCATTGGCAGCTTGCAGTGGCAACCTCAGGCATGAGCCATCCAGGATAGGCGGCAAAGTTTCTAGATCACCCGATATCACCCGGCTAGATGGTCATATGATGTCAATGCGTAAGAGCACCTGATTTGTGCTCTTACACTTGCAACATGGGTTTAAAAGGATGGTTTTTATTGGAACTGTATTCGCCCGCTTCTGGTGTGCTTGTGTGTTTGTAGAGAAGATCGCCCAGAGCGGTGTCTGCGTCACAAATCCACGCTGAGGCAAGTACTGATACTATAGACATAGGCGGCTGCCATACCCAGCATAACTGTGTGTGTTTTTTACACAGTGCTCCCTACCACCGCCCATGCCACCCGCCGCAGCAGCAGCAGCAGCAGCAGCATGTTCGCTTGCACATAATTTTTGCTATCTACCAGCATTTGCATAGATAGTATATTTTCAGACATGTCTTCACAAAACAAAACTGTATCCGCGTGATTTTGGTGATTGAAGCCGAAGACACAGGTCTGTGCCGGTTCAAGCTGCTTTGCTGGAACTTGTTTCAATAGGAATTTAGGACCTCAAGGGTTTTAAGGATCCTCAAGGATCTCTCTAATTCGCGAAGATCCCTGAGCCAATCCTGAGCGGCAATTATTGTCCTCCAATGGAGCTTTGCTGGGATTCAAGTCTTTTCAGCCAAGGAGCAGATGAAAGACTATACCAACCTGACCAAAGAAGAGAAGCTGGACTTCCTGTCAAGGACTGCCAGAAGTCACTGGGGAGGGTTGCAACCAGGGTGGCCGCATTCTGTTTGGATATTCCTTCTGGAAGATTGAGGATTTCAGCTTGCGGATTGACCATCCGCATCATTGCTGCTGGAATTCGGAGTTTGAACCTGCAGGTTGATTGCAGAAACATCCGCTCTGCTACAAGTGACGTGGCTGACGTGAGACCGGGTAGCTACAACGTGCGATGCTCTTGCGAGTCTGTAGTGAATTAGGTAAACATGAGAGAAAAGTTGGGATGTGGGATATGTTGGGAATGTAAGGATTCTGGGTCAGAAATATTTGTCACTTGGAGTTTGATTCTTAAAACCCTGGATCCGGAAGCACAGGTTTGGTGATTACTTTCAAGTAAGCTCTTTGACTCTATGGTAATTTGGTTGGTGGTTTACATGTTCTTTTTCAAATTGTGCAAACAAATGGTTGGTTGACTCATCTTTTTCAAAGGGGTTCAATCCACCAACCAGTTCCAACCAGTTCATCATTAGTAGTGAATCAATGACGAGGTGGTGACCAATCATCAACCAGTACTCTGCGAGGGGTAGTGTTCAGCCATGTTTCCAGGTGAAGGTAGGCTTCAACCAAGGCCCAAGGCCGTAGCACTGTTGCTGGCTTGGAGAGTGACGATGAGGACCTGAGATCAGCTCGTGCAGCGGCTTGGACCTGCACCGTTCGGCTCAGCATGGCCTGAGATCAACCATTCACAGTGAGATCAGCTTGTTTTCTGATGTTTTCTGATGTTTTCTGCACTTTTTTTCAGATTTTTTGACATAAACTGCGCCAGTCTTTCACCGAAATCGCGAAAAAGCAACTTGAGCAGATGGAGAAGTCTTCCAGTCACTCCCTTCAGGAGGTTGGAGTTGAGCAACTGCAGCTCACAGCTCAAGACATTTTGGCCGGAAGGTGCCACAGGGAAAGGGTGGGTGACTCATGCGCCGGCCTTGCAGCATTGCATAGATGGCAGATAGCAGGAGCAGAAACACGTAATATCATGTAGTAGGGAAATGTGGTGACCACATCCGCACGTGACCCCCTAGTGACCATTCCACCAGAATAGCACCCCTTGTCACGTGGTTCGCGCGTTTGTTTGGGGGTGCCTGGATGGTCGTTGCATGCTCAGCCAGGAACTGTGTCGACACCAATCGGCTCCTACAGCTTCTTGCGTGTCGTGTTCTGGGTTTGAGCCTTTGGATCCTGTTGATCATCAATCTGCACATGTGAAACTATATAGCTGATAGAATCTTCTAGATGTGGATCCAGTGACAGCATATGAAGCATTTAGATCCACATCATGAAGCACTGGATCCACACCATGTGTGTCCAAAAATCATGAAGCATCTATGCTTGTGCGGTGACCGATCCATGATTCTTGTCGGTTCCCTCAGGCCTGGGCGAGGCGGCACAGTGGGTTGGACGTTGGCGCTTGCAGTGCCCGGGTGGCGCTGGTCCTGTGGGTGGTCGTGGTGATGATGCTGTTGATGGCCGGATGACCAGATACCGCCTACATGTCCATGCCATGATTTTCAATGTCTGCTTGTGTTGGTGCAGATGGTTCGCGAAACGGGGGAGCTATCAAACATTGCAATCTCCAAAACCCTGCAGGGCAAAGCTGAAGTTGGATGTTGGAGACGCACCCTTTCAGAGGCTAACAACCTCTTCGCTGGAACCTTCCCCCAAGGAAAAAATAGGCGAAATAGGGACGTTTTCTTGGAGAGGGCCATTTGCTTCAGCCAAAAGGTACCAGCTGGCTGGTGAGGCTTGGCACTGGTATGCAACAACCTCAGCTGTCGTGGGGTGCTGCCCAGGGATCGGGTCCTCTTCAGGTGCTCAGCTGGTACCGCCGTTACCCGACTGACCGACCAGGACGGTGACTTCGATGGCAGCAGCAGAACAGAGAAGGCCACGGGTGCTTCAGCTGTCAGATGACATTTCCAGATTGTACAATTACCAGGGGCCAGGATGGACCCGGCGTGATATACATAGTGAGTCAATATAGGCCATTTGACATCATTTGACTATGGTTCTATTTGCCACAACTGGTAGTTACCCCAGCTTCCGCAAACTTAGCCATCTAGGGGGCACTATAATTGGTAGAGGTGGTGGGAACCGCTGGCAGCCAAGAGTTCCACGAGTGATTCGATGCTGAAGTTTTGACCCGCTTGTGGCAGGGTCAAGTCGTTCAGCTGCCGAAACCTCTTCGGGTGGCTTGCAACGGGGAAGGGATGCTGGCAGCTGCTGAGCAAGGATTGAGGTCGCTGCTGAAATTCAGATCCCCAAAACCTGGCTGCTAGCTTTGTCCAAAATAGATTGGGGAAACAGGGGAAAGCTGTTCTCAGTCCACTGGATATTTTAGCAGTCGCTGAGACCAAACTGAGAATCAGAAAAAAGGAAAGAGAGAGGGAGAGAGAGAGAGAGAGATATAGGTATAGTTAATGATACTTAGAGGTTGGATATGTTAAATCGAGGCGCGGATATGCGATGATGCCCCAATGTGTTCGAAGTTGTTGGCAAGTCCCCTCCCCTGTCCTGTCTCTCGTGAGGCCAGCAAAGTGCGCATTTGCCCAGTGGAATGGTCAGGAAGCCCATATCCAGCAAGCCATTGCTTGCCTCAAGCATGCTTGTGACCATGACCGCTCATATGCCATCAATTTCTTGGACGGACACGGACATCACGGACCTGTTCCCAAAAAAGCACTCAGTTGGCTGGTGGAGACCAAAAGGCGTAAGGGGTTTGATAGCAACCCAGGCACGTACGTCCAGCTTTGCGACTAGAGATTTTTGCCAGAACCTCAGAGCCTCAGAGTAGTTCAGAACTAGGGTTTTTCGTCAGAGACGGTCTCCTTCGCACGTTGGCATGTCAGGCATCAGGAACTCCCATTGCATTTCGGATCAGACTTTTGGCTATGGAGGGCGTGCCTCCCTGTGGTGTGCGGCCATCTTTGCTGGAGCGATTTTTTGCCAAATATGAATTCACATGTCGCCATCTCAGAAGTGCCGATGTCTAACCAGAGCCAAGCAGCTAGGACAATGGCGTGCAACACTTGCGGTAGATACATTGATGGAATATGCAGACCTTTCATGTGGGTGGAAGACTTCACGAACATTTAAAGCCTGCGTGATTCCTCCAGGGGCATTTTGGATCGTTTAGCCCGATGATAACCGTGTTGAATTCCACCTGTAAGAAGAGATTGCGAGACCACGAGGAGCTTTGTCAAATGCTTTATTTGCGGAGTCAATCCGTCTTTGTGAACGTACAGGGTGTCAACTAGACATGAAGAGATCGAGAAGAATGATACCAGAATCATGAATGATGACATAATGACATATAATGACTAGCCAGATTCGTATTTCTCAAGCTCTTCATGCCCCTAACCACGCGCTCCCCCTCGCGCCCTGTGCAACGGCACCGGCGCAGGTCAGTATCAGCTGAGCTGCTCCGACTGCCAAGCCTGGAGCACACAGGAGGTCTTGGCCCAGGCTAGCGATGAAGAAAGGACGCTGTGGGTTCCTGGGAGGCACTGGGACACCCACCAAGCAACTGGTGCGGTGCTAGGGCGACCATTTCGTTCAGGAATTCAAGGTGTAGGTGGTGCAGATGGTGTAGATGGTGCAGGTGGTGCGGATGGTGCAGATTCAAATTAAGAATGCTATAGAATGCTGATTTTGTGAGAACACGTGAGCAAACATAAGGTTCACAAAGTTGGGGATAGCACGTGTCCAATGCATTGCCGCACTCAGGATGAAGCCACCCTGGGCTACACGGAGACCTTGGGTCACCCGCTGCTACTGCAAGCCATTTGGCAACGATACCGGTCAAAAGTGGAGGAGCACCAACCAACGGGTGGTGAACTGCCGCTGGATGTCAAGGAGCAAACTGCGGTGAGCATCACGGCGTGCGTGCTGGGCTCAAGACGGAAACGCTACTGTCTGGACAACCTGAGGGATGGTTGCTCAGGCATCATGGATGGATACTGCAAGCAGCGTAAGGATAGATCATGATAAACTCTGAGATGATAAATATTGATTGTAAGATCTTGGAAGATTCTTCAACGCGGCTCCTCTTTGGATATATTTTATAGATGACAAATCCAGGGATGGTGCCAGAGGAGGCTTCTACTGCTCGCTCCCATGGGCAGGAAAAAAAAATCCCCCTGGTTCCAATAAAAACTTGCCACGTGACATGGCGCGGTGCCAAGGTGCCAGTGGAGGGCATCTACATTGCCATGACTCAGCTGCTGGAGCCGGGTGATGTTGTCATCGCCATGGATCCAGTGCCTGGGTCTGTTAGGGGCGAGGCCACAGGAGCCAGGGGTATCCAGTGCTATTTATACATCCCCTCAAAGGGGGAGTGAGGTCAGGAGCAGCTCCCAGGAGTGGCCACCAACCAAGTGGTAACATATGTTACTGCCATGGAAGGCTCTTAGTTTTACGTGCAGCTCCTTGGGAGGTTTGGAATGCCGGGGTCCTGGGAACGAACAAAGATCGTGAACCGTGGGTTGTTGATCGCGCAGCATCGCCAACTGGTCGGATACCATGGATTTACGACGCAGGACGTAACTCCCGTTTCTGAACCAATAAAGGACAAGTAGCTATCACAGGAAGTAAAGCAAGAAAATTTGTTCAAAGCACGTGCACCTGGGTCCCTCAAAAGTTGGGGTCGGTCAATGCCTGGCATCCATGGGCCTAACCCAATCCCTCGCACTAAACAGTGGTACCAACTCACCACTGAACCACGCAACAGAAAAGCTTCGTGCACCCCAAGGCCTACCAGGCCTTGACCGAGATTGCTCGGAGCCGGGGGTGCGAAATCGTCTCATGGAAGCCGCACCTAGTCGGGTCACGGGCCTTGGGGGCCTTGGCCGTTCTAATCCTGGTGGCTGGTGGTTGTTTTCCGTAGTATCTTATTAACAAATGCTTGGTTGACTTGCGCATATTTTTTCATAGGGGTGGTTCAAGCACCAACCCGGCTGGTTCTTGTAACAAGGGAAAGTGAGCATGAAGTTGTGCGGGGTTGAACATGCTGGCTAACTCGAGTTTCATCCGAGCTGCGCGGCGTGCAGTTCAATGGTTAGTATGGATGAAGCCCATGGGGGTAGCCATGGCAAATGGTGGTTTTTCAAAATAGGGGTACCCCAAAATCATCAAGTTTAATAACCATTCATAATACGAACCATTGTGGGTATACCCCTATTTCGAGAAGCCACCTATGGATCCGTTGGAATCCATTTGAGTCAATTTCTAGAAAAAATTGTCGAACTACTCGATCCAATTTCTTTTGCCCACCCCTATTGAGTAGGTTTTGAAGTTGGCTCTCCAGGAGAGTCATCCACAATTTTGTAGCAAGGGTTGGAACGTGCCCCCTTGCTGGTTTGCTATTGGCCGAATTTCCGACGGTCAAAATTTCAATTTGGTGGTGCAGCAAGCGATTTTGACGGCAACCTGCATGAGAGTGATCAGATGTGCTCAGCAAGTTTGCTTGGCTGGCTGATTTGTTGAGGAATATTTGGGTGTTTCCCAAAATAGGGGTACCCCCAAATCATCCATTTATAGTCATTTATAGTAATAAACCAACCATTTTTGGGGGTCCCCTATTTTGAGAAACAACCATTTGCAACCCACTTCTGTTTGTATTTGTGATGCTTGTTTTGGCAAATGCTGTTGGCCAGCAAGGCAATACGACGCAGACAACTTTTGGGACTTCCGATTGGAGGACCTGAAATTCCTTTTGCAGCAGTGCTTGCAAGATCGTAAGCGCTTAAAGAAGCTCGGACTTGAAGAACAGCAACGTTGACAGGGGGTGCTTTTGTTTCTCAATGTGGTGGGTTCAATTTGATCTATTTTGCTCATTCCGAGACATCGTTGCTTTGATGAGGATTCTTTCCAGCATCCTGCACTAAGGATGTTGATAATCAATTCCCCTCACAATCCAACAGGAGAGACCTGGCGGATGTTGTCGTTCGGGGAAAGTTGCAAGACCTTGCAGCCCTCAATCTGCAAGGAAATAGCCCTGCCACGCGAATCATGTCAGGCAATTGGCCACCTCAAATGTTCATTGCCGCATCAGTGCCGAATGGTTCTCAGATGGCATGTCAATGAGTGTTCAAAAAGAGTGAAATGGTTGTTCAAAGATTGCTGAAAAGCTGCCCTATGCTTCCAGTTCCTATTAGTAGGTAGCCAGCTGGTTTCTACCCTTGATGTTTGGGGTTGGTCACCAAAACATCGTCACCTGAAGCAAGGGGTTGAACTATGTTGAGATCATGGATGGTTGGTCACTGGCGGCTCGCTGCAGGAGTTTCTTTCAGTCAAGGCGATTTGGATCAAATCTTTGGATGGCTCGAGAAGCTGGATGAGATGCCCATCCTTTTCTCTGATGAGAAGCTGGGCACGCGGCATGGGCCGCGGGGGTATTCCAAGCTACCCAGGGGGAGCGATTCGGAGCAGGGAGTGTGGTGAAGAGATGGGTGCATCCAACAACCAACCAACCTCCTACCCGGGTACCTGATGGAAGGGAGGTATATCTAGCAGTTGATAGCCAAGGAGCAGGCGGATACGAGCAATCATCAGTTGGAAGAAGATTCCGACTGTGGCATTGCTCAAGGTTTGACATTCGTGGTGCGCCATATACGGCACTGTTCAATGGCAGCCCCGCGGTGGCGGCCGATCTGTGGCATAGCTTGGAACCTGTGGTCATTAGCTGACAGGGGATGATGGATGTGGACACCTAGCAGTTGGGACGTTTCTGATGTTGGAAGGTTGGGAGGTTCGGAGGCTGGTTGCTAGTGCTACAAATTGAGCCAATTGTAACATGGCATGGTTCGGAGTTCCAAGTGTGATGAAAGGACCTGGAAGCCAAGTAGGGCTATGGTCCATCGTGTCTTTGCGATCCCCTCTTGGTTCAGGGTTCATGTTCGAAGTATTGTGTGATATTGTGTGCATTTCGTGTGGATGCTGAAAAGATCCGCGCTGGCAAGAGCGTACGGTGTGTATGGTGATGTGGCCAACCTCAAAATGAGGTGGCCTTGACCATGGACACCTTGTTTTGCTATGTTTTGCTGCAAACATTTGGTGGTTTCTCAAAATAGGGAACAACCAAACTGGTTGGCTTATTTCTACAAATGGTCGATTAAAGGCTGATAACTGGGGGTACTAATCGACCATTTATATCAACAAACAGCCATTGATAATCTATACTATAGTCTATATACTTATATAGTAGACATCTTGTGAGAAATCTATTAGATTTCATCTTTTGAGAAACTGAATCCACCATAATTTGAGAAACAGCCATTTCTCCACTCACCGTCCGCTCCAAGGATGTACAACGCCATGCTGGGGGAAGTTCCGCCCACCATTGCGGGACGGCGCAATTCTATCGCCCTGTCGGGTCTCTCCAAGCCCTGGGGGATGCCGGGCTTACGCCTGGGATGGCTCATGGTGGAAAACCGTCACTTGAAGCAGCCATGGGCACCAGGTCCTTGCAGACTCCTCCCTATGCTTCTAGATGCGCACCCTCTCATGGTCAGGTCCCTGTGTTAGTAGGTAACTGGAATGAGTACCTACTAGAATGTGTCGAAAGGATTGTTTTTAGGATTATTGAAAGGATTGCCTACTGGAATGGCAACTGGAAGCATAGGGTATTGCATACTTATACCTATTGGAGATTTTGCATTACAGTGGTGTCGAACCCGATGTGAACAATAACCAGCTGCCAGTTTTTGCTTCGCAAGATCCTTCCAATGTTGAAATCACGCGAGGTAAGCATTTTGAGAAGATTGTGGCATTGCGGGATTACACTACGTTGTGCCTTCCAGTGCACAGTGAGATTCTCGCAATCATTGCTTTGCATGGTGCGGAGGCATTTCTGAAACGCAACCGACAGATTTGCAACGAGAACTACCAGATTTTGAAGGCTTGGGGATGACCAAATTGGACAAAAAGTGTTCAGAATGCTTTTGTTTCCCCCACTCGGTTCTTGCTGGCTGGTGGTTTTACACATTTATATTTCCGCAGTAAGTATCACAAAAGGTGGGCTGGTTGACCAACATTTTCATAAGGGTGGTTCAACCACCAAGCAGCTTGCCCTCCTTGGACTCACAAAGAATTCAACCGCGCCCAGGATTTCCTACTGAGGATGTCCGACTGGTTCTATCCCTTGGCTCAAGAGAAGGCCGCAGAACGTTGGGCACCGCCCCTGCCTTCATGGTGCGCCTCCACCGTGTTCCCGCGCTTGAAGTCTCCACTGGGAGGTGTGACCTGGCAGGGACCCTTAAGTGAACAGCTGGAGACGCCAACGGCGCTGGCAGAACATTTGGCGCAGCTTGGCAGGCAACATTTGTTGAAGCGTGCTGTAGGTTGGTAGGTGAAGTACGGCGACCTTTGGACATTTCAATATTCTTCTATACAAGTGAATTGATGTATGTGGGTGTGATGTGCGCGCTCTTTTGTTTCGGAGCCGACTGTGTTGGATGGTTCCAGTTGACTTTCCCAACATCAAGACCTGGAGTCCAACGGCTGTCGAAGGCAACTGTGATCGGAGGGCCAAACGATGGCTCCACTCAGACCGTTTCAACACTGAATACCCCAAAGCCGGGATGATTTTATGGTGGTCTTAGTGTCGATCTATTACTACAGTATAGGAAAGGATTGAATGGTGAAATGATCCTGATCACAAAGAAGCATTCACCATGTCACCTGGAAAAGCAAGCCCGCCAAAATTGTTTTGCTCCTTTGCCCTTGAGGTCTGACTACGGCATTTGCATGATTGTCAGCGATAAGTTCGAGTTTGATTGCCCTGGTGTGCGCTTCGGCATTGGCATCGCCAGCTTTCCGCAATCTTTGCAAAAGTTGGAGGAGGCGCTAAACGACATCCGGGAGAAGTCCCAAGTACACTAGAACGACAAGACCTTTTTGTGAACGTTGCGACCCGCAGCTCAAGGGATGTTTGGGCGAATGCTACAAGGCAGGCACCTGTACAGACCATTGTTGCAGCTCGTTTGTACAGGGCCGCTGTGCCCCCATCCACTGGCATTTGCCAATGTCACCACAGAGGGGCACAAATCAAAACAGCCTCTGGATGAGCTGGCGGTTGACATGGACAGGTTCAATGCGCCCAAATCGCTATCATCGGCAACCCTGAAGAAAAGTCCGTGCAGCCTTTTGAGCGCCAAGAATGATATAAATGGGTAGCATTTCGTGACACAGACAGTTGGTGACGGGTGGCATGTTTACAGCATTGCTGGCTGGTGTTTTTTCACATTCTTGATTTTCCCTTGTATATTAACAAATGATTGGCCGTTTGACAGACATTTTTCACGACAGGGTGGCTCAACCACCAACTGGATTGGGTTGGGGGTTTATCTCCATGGGCCCACAAAGTGGATATAGGTCTCCATCAAGAGTCTCACGAGTCGATCGAAGTGGATCAAGTGAGTACTGATTAACCATTCAGTATCCATTGGGAACCCGTTACCAACCATTGAATCCAATATTCTCAATCATAATGAACCAGCATATGATATGCACCATATAGTCAACATGTGCTAGCCATATTTTCCATGCTTCACCATGTTTAACCATGTTTAACTGTTTAACCATGCTTAACCACTCCATTTCACCACCATTTGGTCGGCCAAAACGTTGGATGCACAGCAGCGATGAGGTGCTGGACAAGGACGACGTATCGCCACCCGCGGAGATGATGCAAAAGCTCGAGGCGAAGCACGGCCGAAGCCCGTGGTTGCCATGGGTCGCCGGTGGCCCCTGGTGGGCACCCTGTGCTTGCCATGAAATGGGGGCTGGTAGCCAGCTGGTTGCTACCAGCTAGTTGGGCAACAAACTCCATACATTTTTGGCAATTCTTTGGGATATTGGAAATGGACAACGCTCATGAACCGGCAATGACCCGAGGGTTCCTAGAAAGGGCAATACTTGATGGTAATTGCAAGTACCCCTCCCAGTCGCGTCTAGCATTCTTGGGATTCCCTTGGCAAAAAGGTTGGAAGTGTGCAACGGTAAGATCGCAGACATGTAGTCATTTTCATAAAATAAATTGTTGACCATGGACTTCTTGAGTGGGGGACTTGGAGACTGGAATTTCACCCATTCACAAGTTCCTTCATCTATCTATTTTGTAACGCTCATGTCTACACCCTACACTCGCTCCCTGTGGACGCGCCGCTGTAGACATGAAGGTTGCAAAATAGATGAAGGAACTTGTGCAATGTCATCAAAATGACTGCACTCAGGGTTGGTTGGTTGCTCATTTGTTGAAAAGGATGATTGACCATGATTGCTTCACAATGATTGATTAATCATGATGGTTGCATATGGGGTCAATATGATTGAATATAATCATGGGTGAATATGGTAGTTATAGGTGTCACTTCAGAGAGCCGCCAGTGAAAGTGAAATATGGTAGTTGATGATGACCAGTCCCGAATCTCATTTTGCTGCTTCCTAAGCAGATTCCGGGAGGCCCACGTGAGCCTCGTGCAAAGAGCCTTGAAGGAATGGAAGACTCACATCGAGGCAACGAACATTGCTGAAGTCTTTGTGTGCAGGACCATGTGCCAATAGCTCCGGCTAGCTTGCAAACAGTGTAGTATAGCTTCGGTTCCAAATTCCTTGAATCAAGCATTGAATGGTGGATGCTGGCAGTC
>VSDK01012414.1:169546-194308 GCA_009767595.1 Symbiodinium kawagutii
ATGCGCCTTCGCCTCAGAGACTGGAAATCCTGGGATCCCCATCATTTTATATCCACAGTCCGCAGTTGTTTTTTACCATGGACCATTGTCTATCCTTCAAAAGCTAATTATTGGCCTATTGTTCACAAGCTCTTGATTGAGGAACTGTCGAAAGCAGCCCGATTTGCCAACACGATGGCTATCCAAGGCCAAAACGAACTTGCCAAAGAGCAGCAGGTTCCAGCCTTAAACTTTCAAAAGTCCCTGCCACCCTTCCAAAGATTCAGCCACAACTAATACCCCCCGTTAGCCACTCAATGAAAAAGGCGGAATTTGCATTCAACAGAACTATATTCAATATTCAACCTGACAATGTGTTTGTGACCGATGACCACCCAGTATCTTTTTATGGGGCTGAGCTTTGGAACATTTTGGAAGTTGCCTGGTTTAGCACTCGCCTTGAGGTTCAAGAGCTTGGCCAACTTCAAATGCAGCTGCAAAAGGCCCTCGCCAAGATGGCCACCCGACTGCATTCCCGTCTCCAAGTGAGCGGCTCCTTCGTGCCCTACTTTCCTAGCCCACCTATGGCCGGCTCTACAACCTGTTTGCCCAGGCTTACCCTGCTACTTGGGGTTTCTTGATGGGTTGGCACCTGCGCCATGGCAGTTGGCCAAGGCATCGTCAGAAGCACAGCTGTTGCAGCTGAAAGCTGAGAACGAGCGTTGGAAGCTCAGACCTGACAGATCATGCGACTTCAGCAAGAATGACAAAGAGATAAAACAGATTGAGAAACTAGGAAAAAACCTAAGAAAACTAAATAAAGAAACTAAGCAAACACCTGAAAAAAACTACATAAAAAAGATGTAAAACTCGACTCGAAGAGACCATCGACCTCTTCAGCGGTCACCCGGGTGCCCCTGGGTCGCCTTGCAGGGCTCCAGTCCCTATCGGAGTCTCAACGTGATGAGATCGCTCGAGCGACCCGGGATGGTTGCGGGCACCCAGCAGTCCTGAGTCCAACTTATGGAAGCAGCCAAGAGCTTGCAATATGCAGATCTCATGGTATCTAATCTATTCTAATCCTATATATTAGTTTCATTTGAGGCTTGGCAGGGTCGGTGATGAAGATATGTTTGCATACAAATTCCACTAGCATTCAATATGTTACATTTTGGTTCAAGCCAAAATAGCCAGGTAAGGGCTATCAGTTGTTGTCCACAACTGTCTGGTGTGTCCAGAAATTTTTCATTGGGTGTCTCCCTTTGGTTTGCCATGGCTTCTCAGGATGCCCCTTTGGATGCTGCTCAGGCCGAAGCTGAGGCAAAGAAGGTTGAACGCTGGTGCTCTTCGAATGGTGTCGAAAGCACAGCTGATTTGGCCTTCATGTTCACCAGCTACAACGAAGCGTTTGAGGAGGCTAGTAGGGCTGTTGCCCGTGCCTGGCAGGCAGCCAGGGACAGCTCCATCCCCGGTGTCTCCGGGTTGGTGAGGGCAATCTTCATGGCCGAATCCAGTGGTGCCTCCACTGTGGCGGCTCCGCGGCCCACTTTGAGCCCTCAGCTGCGCCCGGCAGCTGGTCCTGTGGATCCTTCGAAGGCCAAGGCCAAGGCAAAGAGCTTTGCTGAGGTTAAGCGCACCTTTGAGCGCCCTGTGATGCCTGGGGCCAAGTCTCGGTTCATCCAACTCTTCGTGGTCATGTTGACGATCATTGGGGTGCATCGCTCTTCGGATCCTGTGCTGGGTGATCGTGTGAGGGCGAACTTCCATGAGATGGTCACCGAGGTGTGTCGGAAGTCAGAGGTGGCTACTTTGCAGAGGGCGGCCACGACTTGGCAGGAGCTCCGCATGTTTGTGGGTGTGGAGCTTCCCACGGCGCACGATGTGGCTGAGTTCTTGAGGACCTCGGGATCCCCGTCCAGGGCATTTCAAGCTCTCAAGTGGTTGGTGAGGAACTTCCCCTTGGAGCTTGATTTGAGTTTGGCTACGGCACCGGCTCGCCAAGCTGGTAACCAGTTTGGAGGCGGTAGACAAGCCCCTGTGTTGCCACCTCCCTTGCTCATTGTCCTGGATAACCTGCTGACGAATATGTTGGATAGCGACCTGTGGTCCGTTGCTTTCGCAGCGTTTGCCATGATCTACGGGGTGGTGCGCTTTGCGCATCTGCAAAGGAGCCATCTGGCGTGGTATACGTCGGAGATGATGACCTTCTATTGCATCAGGGGCAAACAGCGAGGCAATCGGGACGGTTTTTACTGGAGCCTTCCTAGGCATTCTTTGTCGGGGCTGGATTTGGCGCCTCCATTGGTGAGGCAGTTGCGGCTCTTTAGGAAGGTCATGGTCAAGAAGAAGTTGGCGTGCCACCACCTTGCATTTGACCTCTTGGAGGGGAAGCCCTTGGATGTGCAGGGCTTTACTACCACCATGCGGCAGCAGTTTGAGATGGAGGTCAAGAACGTCGGTGACATGTCTTCCTATTCTTTTCGTAGGGTTGTGCCCACTATCTCGGCTCTGGCCGAACTTTCTGAGTCCCAGAAGACTGCTCTGGGCGGCTGGCTGGACAAGAACAAGGAGGTCGCGGTCACCTCCTCGCGATATAACTCGCAGAAAGCGAGACAGACTGACCAATTGAAATTGGCGGTGTTCGAAGTGGTGAGGCGCATCTTGGAAGACGGCAACACAGCATCATGGCAAGCGGTCTCTATGACGAAGTGCAGGACCATTTTCTCCGAGGAGTTTGAACGTGCTGATGTCAGGCTGGCTGCTGCTGCTTCCGATGTCACGGATGGCCCCTTTCAGGTCCCTGGTATGCCTTTGATCAGGGAACTTACTTTGGAAATGTCCAGGGTAACCAGGCTGAAAGGCCGCACTATGATTGCCAAGAGGCGGGAAGCTTTGGGGAGAGTTGAGAGGGTGGCTCCCTCTCGGTCTCAGGGGGTGTCTCCCCCGGCTCCTTCAAGTGCGGTGTCTCCGCCGGTGAAGGCCATGCCGGTGGCTAAGGCTGAGTTTAAGGCGGTTCCTTCTAAAGCGTCGTCTGTCAGGTTGACTCCTGCAAAGCGTCCCGCACCTGCTGATCCCGTTTCTCTTCCCATCGAGGTCTTGGATGTGAGTGCTCAGGATGCCGCGAATGAGGAGTTCTTCAATCGGGAGGCATCTAAGTGGAACCGTCCAGGGAACTCTGGCCGCCCTGAGCCTGCGACCTTGATCCACTCGTGTGGCGATGCGAAGGTGTGGCTGGGAGGACTTCCTCGCGTGGAGGACTTGCCGTGGTTGGAGCGCAACAATGTCACGTTGCTGGCCTCTGCCATGGACAAGACGGCTGCTGAGTGCCGTGACGGGGTGCGGAGAGGCCCCCTTCAGATGAAGTGCTGTGTGGCTCACAGCGGTTCGGAAAGGGCCGAGGAGTGGGCCCAGATGAAGCAGATCGCTGTGTCAACTTTGGCAGTTGGCGAATCTGTTTACGTGCACTGCTTGGCCGGGGTGCACAGGGGTCCAATCCTTGCTGCTGCCTTGGTTGGGCACGTGTACAGCTTGGATTTCGACAAGGTCTACGATCGGATCCAGCAGCTTCGTGCCATCGACAAGGCCGGCGTGATGAGCAGGCGTGGAGGAGGGGAGACCTTCACTTGGGCCCGTCGTGCTTGCAATGCCTCGCCTGACCCGGTTCGACTGCACTTGCCTGTGACGTGGATCGCTTCGGAGAGGAGAGGAGCACTGTGGCATGTGTCTAGCAGTCATTTGGGCGTTGGTGGTGGTGGCCGTGTCCAGCCTGCCTGCCAGTTCAAGAAGGGACGACAGCAGAATGTTTTTAAGGGTGAGGTCGTTGTGGCTGATTCCTTGACGGAAGCACTGCTGCATGGACGCCCCTTTTGTACCATATGTCGAGGTATGGTGCCTGCCTCTGACCAAATCAAGTTTCAGTAAGGATTGTATCCTTGTACCATTAGCGGGCTTGGCACTGGCCCTGGATGTACCCTATCGGTTGAGGAGCGAAATGCCTTTGCCTGGGGGGGTGCTGAGGTGGGGCGTAGGTGTTGCGCTTGTTGCCTCTTGATGTGGTTTATCTGGATATCGTCATTTTCATTTTCAATCCCTGTGTGACCAGGTGCAAGATCCGATCTTGAGTTTCAATCGGCCCACAGCTCTAGTTCTTGAGTCTTCCTTGTAGACATGCCCCGCGAGGTTCGTGCTATGGAGCTCGTTGCGCTCGATCTTCTTGGCTTCGAGGAGCAGCCGCGAGTGGAGAGGGCACGTCGCCTTAGTGAACTGCTGGCTGCAGTTCAGGTGGGCGCTAGGGATGGACCCTGGTCAGATGTCCATTTGTTTGTGGAGGTTGCCAATGAATGTGAAAAGGCCCAGAGGTTGGCTACTGACTGGGCTAACTGGTTCACGAACTTTGGCCATATCAACTCTGCAGTCCGACCTGTGGAACCCGACTTGTATGGGCCTGCATCTATGGTAGCACGTTCTTTGACTCCCTCAAGTTTGTGGATGCCACGGATCTCCCAAGCGATGCGTCAATGTTGCAACCAGATGAGTGCTCTTGTCCCCCATCAAGGTGACTTTGTTTCTTTCGATGTTGCCCTTGCCCAGGCCCGCCAGTGGATGGCTAGTGTCTCTAGCCTGGGTGTCTCCCTCCGCTGGCAGTTCATGGTGCACCTTGGCTCGCAACTGCGTCTCAGTTTGGATGAGCTTGAATGGCTTCGAACGGGGGCTGTTCGAGTTTAGGGCATGATTGGGCTGAGTACAGTAAAAGTGCTTGCTGCCTTGTCCTGTAGGTTGCTTATCGTCTTGACTAGTCGATGTGTGGCCTTTCAATGTGCTTGAGTTTTCAGTTTGTTTGGATTCATGTATGCTTGTGATGGTTGCCTGCCTGGTAGCTTTCCGTTTCAAGCATTCTTCGATCGCGTGGCCCCCCCTTTGATACCATGGCAGCGCCTCGTCAGCTTGCTACCAAAGAAGAGACCTTTGCAGCCCTTGCCGCCCAGTTCAACTTCAGTGAGAGGGTTCGCGACAAGATCATCGACTGTGGTTGCGAGACACTGTCCGACTTCACCTACATGGTCAACTCCGAGGATGAGGTGAAGACAGTGTTCATCGATACGTTGGCGAACTTGGATGGCCCTCGTATCCAGGCGGCGCGCCTGCGTCACGCTTGGGTGGCTTGTAAGGCTTTGATGGAAAGCCTGAAGTCATCCAAGGCTCAGGCTGTGGTGGTGGAAGATGAGGAGTCGCTTCTGCCACAAGATGAGCTGCTTGACTTGAAGGCCATGTGGTTCAGGCGATACCACCTCAAGCCCGAGCCGGGGTGTATGCCCTCGGACAGACTCATTTCCAAAGTCGTGCGCTCTCTTCGGAAGCACACTTTGGAGGTCATGGACTTGTGGAGTGTCAGGTCCTTGACACACCAGAGAATTCATGGTCAGAAGAGGCGCCGCATTGCCGATGGCCTGTTTGTTCAGGAGGTTGACGACACCGAGGATGCGGGCGTGAAGAATTGGGCGGCCTACTTGAAGAAGCTCGACATCTACCTTTGTGCGCTTTCAATTGCTGGGTGTCGCCCAGTGGATCCTGCTCCGGTGTCTCCGGAGACCGCGGCGAGTGAGTCAACGGAGTATGTCCTGATCCCATACGACTTGCTCCTTCGTTACCGCACCCGTGCCGAGGATTTGGCGAGCCGCATCTCTGACTCCCAGAAGCTGCGTGTGGTGTCCCAGTTGGATGTTCAGGAACGTGGTGAGTGGAGTGCTCGCTTTGGAGGAGGCGGCCGAACTTTGGGCTCCGTGATCTTTGCGGTGATGCGGGACCGTGATGCTTTGTGGATCGGAGCAAGCCCAGTGGCCGACCTTGGAGGGAGTGCCCCATCTTCTTCGGTTGCTGCGCCGTCTGCATCTCCGGGTGTGTCATTGAGTTTGAGGGATGGAACGAAGCTCTGTGATGCCTTCCAGAAGGGCAAATGCCCTCACTCTGGAAAATCTTGTCCGAGTGGAGCTCACCGCTGTGGCAAGGTGAAAGGCTCAGGAAGACCATGCGGCTCTTTCGCCCACGGGGCGTCCAGCTGTGATAACAAGAAGCTGCGTTGAAACCTCGGCAGCCCCTGCGGAATGAAAAAAGGGGTGAGCCAGTCAGTTGGTATGTTTGAGGACTTTGTTGAGGAGATCTACCAGCTGACCAATGGTGCTACAGAGATGTCTTCCCCCGGGGTGTCTCCCCCCCTCATGCTTGATGTCTTCTCGGGAGTGAACGCCCCGTTGTCTAAGGCATTCCTTTGGTGTGGATGGGAAGTCGTTACTCCATTGGACCTTGAGCGAGATGCAGAATTGGATGTTGCTCGAACCTCGGTTCGCAAGGCTGTGGCTGGGCATTTGCCGAGAGTTGGGTTCATCGCTTGTGCTATGTCTTGCGCCACTAAGTCTAGGGCCAGAGAGAAGCAACCGGGACCCAGGCCCCTTAGGTCCATTGATCATCCTCGTGGGTTGGACGGACTCACTCCTCAGGAGGCCAAAAGAGTTGAGGATGACAACATGTCTTCAGACTATGGATTGGCCCTCCACTATTGGGGATATATGAACCAGGTTGGATGCCTGCGGGAAAACCCCAAGAACAGCCTCCATTGGGTCGATCCCAATGAGATCTATTTGAGGGAGGTTCAGCCTGATTGGCGTGAGTTGGTCTATGACAATTGCACCTTTTTGGGGGCCCGCTGCAAAGGCCAAAAGATTGTGCATAACGTTGAAGAGTTTGATTCTCTGCCCCCCCTCCACTGCACTCATGTTCATGACAAGAATGAGTGGAGGAAGGATGAACAAGGGTGGCCTACTTTCCATGAGTCGGAGTACACCCCGTCGCTTGTGTTCACCATCGCATCCTGTGCTTCAGCATGGGCTGTTCGTCGTGGGATGGCCACCATGAAGATCCCCAGACTCCCGCCTTTGTTTCGAGGAGGTGATGCCAGGCCGCTTCTCCACTTTGAACCCAAGGATTTAAGGGAGGACCTTATGGATGTCATGGGTTTCCACTTGGGGTTGCGTCCGCCTGGGCGGGACTATCAGGAGATCCCAGTTAGAGTGGCTGCTGCGGACGTGTTTGGCGAGTCTCGCAAGTTGCCAGGTGACTGTGTCTACATTGGGCAGGGCCACTTTTCTCACCGCTGGCCACCAGGACTTTGGCAGAGCCCCTTTCAGCCAGGACGTGACTGTTCAGGGGCAGCATCCACTATCAAGTTTGCCAAGTGGATAGTCAACCAACCTCACTTGCTAGGCCAACTTCATTCTCTGAAATCCATGCGGCTTGTCTGTGATTGTTCGACGGACGAACTTTGCCACGGAGATGTACTTGTAGCATTGGTGTGGTTCCACTGCTTCAAGAAACCTGGTGGCTCTAGGTTGGAGGATTACACACCTTCCCAAGCACGATCCGTCGCCTTGATGGCTGCAGGTGCAAGAATCGTGAAGGCCATGCCAGTCCGATTCCCCCAGGAGGTGGTGGTGGCGGCTATGATGGCATTGTGCCCTGGTGTTTCTTGGGAGGGCTTTCGTTGGCCTTTGGTTGAGGATCTTCTCCTTCAAGATGATATGTTGCAGTTTGTCAACATGATTCAAAATGATGATGAGTGGGATGGCTTCCCATCACCCCCACTTATGAACAACAAGTTGGAAAGAGTCTCCACCCTTCGAAGTGTTGGTGATCAAGCCGGCGCTGCTTCATCCAGCAAAGCTGCTCCTCCCCTCATCCCTTTTGGTGTTGGTCCGGACATGCATTTTGAGCATGCTCTTCGCGTCAAGGAGCATGGTTCGCCTTTCGAGCAGTTCGCCTTGGTCGATGAGGACTTGGAGTTTGCTGCTAGGCTCTCTTCAGGAGAACCGTCAAGTGTGAGGAAGCTTCGGGACAGGATTTGTAGGTGGTTTTCGGAGCTGGGTCGACGGTGGCAGCCAGTCACTGATCATCTTCGGTCTTTCCAACCCACAGAGGTCTCTTTGGTGACGAAGAGCCGGCATTTGGCTTTAATTGGGTTGGCTATGATCCTGTGCTGCTGGCCTGACCCCACCTTCATGCAGGATATCATCTTCGGTTTTCCAGCAGTTGGGTTTTCTCCCCATGTTCCTTGCTTTGCTTTTCAGCACTGTCACCTGGTCACCAAGAGGGACATCTTGGAAGGAGCATGGGAGGATGCAATGAGTATTGTTGGGGGCCTCAAGTCAAGCCCCTTTGATGAGGACATAGTGAAAGCAGGCATGGATGACGAGGCGCAGTCATTTTGTGGCCCTGCTATGACATGGGACGAGCTGTGCTCTCATCATGTCCCTTTTCGCCTCATCAAGAGGTTTTGCATTACTCAGGCAACTGGAAAGGTTCGTGTGATCGACGATGCGGCAGCGGGTGGCCAAAGTCGCCTGAGTGCTGACGCAAACAAACTCACCCTTTGCAATGGATTGCAGCCTGGAGTCCACGCTCAGCTTTTGTGGAAACACAAGAAGGCATGCATGGGGCATGGGTGATGATGCAGTGGCCGCTGATCGTCTGGAGTCTGGAGGCGAAGACCTCCCCAACGCCTACAGATTTGTACCAGTTCGACCTGAAGAATCTTGGTGGGCAGTTGTGGCTTACTATGATGGAGTTCTTCAAGCCCCCCGTTTCCGAAGATACTTCGGGGAACTCTTCGGTCTCCCATTGGCCGTAACCTCTTTTAACAGGTGGCCAAAGTTTTTCCAAGCACTGGTCAGACGTATCGGAGGTGTAGTCGCTTCGATGTACTTCGACGACCTGAGTCTGCAGGACTGGGCTTCGAATCGAGGATCGGCGCAGAAGCTTGTTCTCTCTTTGGCCCAGACATTGGGAAGCCCGTTTGCGGCTGAGAAGCATCAGGAAATGAGCCCATGTGCAGATTTCCTCGGACTCATGCATGACTTCAGTACCACTCATTCCACTGGTTGTGTTCGATTCTGGGTCAGGCAGAGGTTGCATGACAAAGTTTCAGGCATGATCTCTGAAGCCCAAACCTCTGGAGTTCTCAGGGCAGGCACTGCTGCTAAACTCTATGGTTGCCTGACCTTCTTGAATACAGGCTGCTGGGGCAAGGTTGGTCGATCAGGTCTCAATGCATTGAAAGACAGGCAATACTCTCAAGAAGTTGCTATGACCAGTGAGTTGAACGAGGCCCTGATTTCCATCGTGAACCTCCTTTCGTTGCAGCCGTCTCGCACCTTTCCTATGAACCCAATGTCCATGCAGCGATTCATTGTTGCTTCAGATGCTGCCCAGGATCATGTCAGGGAGGGCTCCGCCGGAGCTTTGTTTGTCCTTGCCGATGATGTTCGACTTGGCTTGGTGATGGAGGTCGACAATGCTCTCTTCGATCTTTGGAACGACGATGAGGCAAAGATTGCCCAGCTTGAGCTGTGCATTGTCCTCATGTCACTCGCACAGATGGGACCTCACCTTCGTGGGTTCCCTGGGATTTGGTGGATCGACAACATTGCGGCGCTCATGTCGCTGATTCGAGGAAGAAGCAACGTTGGCGAATTGGATGCCATGTCGGGACTCATTCACGTTATCCTCTGTGCTCTCCAGTGTCCCATTTACTTCGAATGGGTTGCTTCTGGGGACAATTGGTCGGATGGTGTTAGTAGACAAGGCCTCAAAGATGAATGGATGATGCGTCATGGCTTTCGCACCACTTGTTTCAAACCTTACCTGTGGATGATCAACTTGCCAATCTCCATCGTTGGAAAGATCTTCACATTTGTCTAGGTTTATGATTTATGAGTGCCTTGGGACAGTGCATTGGGATTGTAACGCTTCTGGTCAAGAAGCTCCAGTCTGGAACTGTACCGTGTGAGGTCTAGCGACTCTAGAGCAGCTGGGCTGCCTCTAACCAAGGCACTCTGTATATAAGTCAACGTGAAGTACCTTAGCCATTTCGAGCCGTTTACGATTGGGGTTGCCGGGAGAAAAGAATGCTATGCTGGATTTGTGGAGTCAAACATTAGTTTCATTTGAGGCTTGGCAGGGTCGGTGATGAAGATATGTTTGCATACAAATTCCACTAGCATTCAATATGTTACATTTTGGTTCAAGCCAAAATAGCCAGGTAAGGGCTATCAGTTGTTGTCCACAACTGTCTGGTGTGTCCAGAAATTTTTCACCACTCCCTACCCACCCAAAATGTCTGGACGACATAGGGGGTTCATTTTGTCACTTATTCGTTTTCTTTCGAAGTGTTCAGGGGTTTCATCGTGGGGAGTCTCTGTAGATGAATGCGCCCCTGATCCTTTTTGAATTTTTGGCCTGTTGTTACTGATGGTGCCGTTGTCTACGGTTGTGATCAGTCGGGTGCCCATGTCAGTGCAGTCTGCACTTGGGGATGGCCATTTAGACGTTGCCGTGGTCCACGGCTGTTGTCACAATACCTTAGTCGGTGCAGTCCGCACCTGGAGGTACACCATTTATCGACGTCACCGTTGTCACGGCTGTGGTCGTAAGCCATTTGCATCATGTGACTATGTTCAGTTGATATGATGTGTGTTCCTTTCGTTTTTAAGAAATTTTTGGGTTTTAAACCCTTCCGAATAGGACTCCGGTGGAGTATCCTCTTTCGGTTGGGATTGTAACGCTTCTGGTCAAGAAGCTCCAGTCTGGAACTGTACCGTGTGAGGTCTAGCGACTCTAGAGCAGCTGGGCTGCCTCTAACCAAGGCACTCTGTATATAAGTCAACGTGAAGTACCTTAGCCATTTCGAGCCGTTTACGATTGGGGTTGCCGGGAGAAAAGAATGCTATGCTGGATTTGTGGAGTCAAACATATATATATATTTTTTTATCTAATCTTATGAAATTGTATCATTTGTTTTTTTTTTTAATTAATGTATAAATTGTATCATGTGTTGATTTATTTACATTGGATTACATTTCAAAATTGCCTGTCTATGGGCATCATATGTCACATAAGTTTGCACCATAAATGCCGACATTTATGCATATAGGTTATAGATATACAGATTGACATGCATGTACCCATATAATTACCTGATACAGTGGATAATAAAATGTTGTAGAGGCCATGGAGAGAGAGACAGGGAAAATCTATTTTGCGGCTAATGTAGTGTGCAATTATGCATGTATGCACAGGGGGACTTCGAAAGACTGCTAATCCAATTAATGACCCTGCGTTACTAGTTTGCATGTCCGTTGCCCCAATATGGTGATGCCCCATCCAAATCTCACTGTCACAGTTTTTTTCAGAAGGGTCAATCAGAACTGAGCGGCTTTCATGGACCAAGGGTCACAGCAGGTTTACACTCAGTCAACTCCATAGTCGGTCCATAGTCCATTGCTCATTCGACCTGCCTGCTGTTGAACTTTTGCAGACGACGATCCGAACAGATATGCATCAATGAACAGGAATGTCGTCAAGCGTTTGGCTCAGAGCCAGGAAGCATATAGGATGGGAGCAGCTGGTGACGACACATTGAAACAAACCATTCTGACCTCCAAGACTTGACCTGATTGGAACACTACCCTCCGTTGGCCAAGAAGAAGCACATCGAAGCACATCGAAGCACATCGAAGCACATCGAAGCACATCAAAGCACATCGAAGCACATCGAAGTACTGAAGTGCAGCATTTGAGGAAGGCCCGTGATTGGCCATTATTGGCTGATACTCTTTGGATGGGGGTGATCACAGAACATTGCGTGAACAGCTGTTGCGTATAAATTAATGGCATGGGGCAAACGTGTGCTTTGTCATGGCTTATCATCGTGTCAGCAAATCATTTATAGCCCAAAATTTGGGTCACAAGCGGATCCTGCAGATGGCCAGCTGGATTGCTTGGTACCATGAGCAGCCGGTCATCCCCAGAGATGGGATATGGAAAGGGGGAGCAGGTGTGGGCTTCAGATTCAGGTTGGGGTTGATGGGTTTTGTGTATTATCGTTCATTAATGTTAATTAGCTGACTGGCAAGTTTAAATTAATTAATTAATTCGTTGATTGGGGGTTGTCATTGTGTCATGGTGGGTTTTTTCAGCAGCAGCTGTGTGACGACACTCAGGTAGTGGCTACAAAGATCCGATTTTAAGACCAGGTGGCCCACCCGTGCCTTGACTGAACGGTGCGGGTGTTGGAGAACTGGGTGCTCTCCAGCTTGGGCGGTGCTGTTGATGCTGAGTCAGCTGAGGCAAACATTGTCCTGCTGGGGCCACCTGCAGGTGGGCAAGAACTGGAGAAATGAGTTCTCGAGATGGTATCAGTGCTTGATGTTCACAGCCTGAAATCATTTAAGATCATAAGATATCATAAAATCAGGATGTGTTCTCTGGCTGGTGGTTGGGAGCGAGGCCAGGAGCCATATAGCTTATAGGCCCTTGAAACGGGGAGCCAGTTGGAGCGGACTGCCGGTTCACCAAGTAGTACTCCAAACAGCTGACCAACGTAGACCGGATCACCATGGGTCAGCTGCACCGGTGCCGCTGGTTGCGGCCAGCCGTCCAGGTGGAAAGGGCACCCAAGCTGGCTATTTGGCTGAACGCTATGGTGCCTCGAGCCTCACGAAATGAAACACAAGTGATGTCAATGTGCCAATTCACGCATTGAGATGCATTGAGTATGCCATTCATGAATGTATACATATTGATTTGCTTGATTTGCTTGATTTGCTTGATTTGTATGAGCACCCGAGGCATGATCCACATCAGCATGGGCGACCTCCTTCGAGCGCGTGCCAAGTTCATGCCGCAGCTGGCTGAGTGCATCTCTCGAGGTCAACTGGTCAGCGGCTCAGCATGGGGGGGCGCCCGGTGGTTGGGGGTTCCACCTAGGAATGGCGCTAGGGCCTTGGTATCTCCAGTTGAGTTGGGTTTGGGGATTTGGATTGGCCAAATGGAGTGGCCGTTTGGCATTTTTGGGTGGGAAAACCACCTAGGAATGGGATGGATTGGCATTTGGTTTGTCAAATGGATTCATTCAGTGGTTCCTGTCAACTAGAAATTCCTGTGTCCCAACATTGCTTCTTACTTTGGCAGTTGCAGATGTTGCCATGTCCAAGATGGTCCTGTCATTTTCTTCGCACTCGGCACTGCCAAGTCAGGTGCCTGATGACGTCACGGTCTCCGTGTTGAAGGCTGGGACTGGCCTGGGTAAGGCATGGCACACTTGCTGGGCATGGCAAGCTTGACGGATGCACCCTGATGACTGGATTCTGCTAGGCATTTCCACCATGGGACACCATGCCTTCACTGCAGCCCGTGGCAATGACTTGTTGCTTCTGTGAACATTTGTGAACATTGCGGTCCAGAAGCCGCCCAGAAAAAGTGCAACTGCCCAAGTTTGATGAAGGGTGATGAAGGTTGGATAAGTGCTCGGAATCTTCGACAGCCGAGGAAGTGGGGCAACGTTGGGGGCTTGTTTCGGGAGCAGGACTGGGGTTCAGCGTGGCGCCAGGAACGGCTTGCAGATAGCGATTGTTTCTCTCGCGGGGTTCTGCTGGACGGATTTCCAAGGACGCGTTCACAGGCGGGGTGTGTTGGTGTTAATGTGGTCGTCGTCAAGGCATGATCGCGACAATGGACACCTGTAGGTCACGAGTAATTTCTGTGAAAAGGTACAGTTCTGATTTTATTGCATGCTGTATAGACTCCGTATTTTATTGCATGCTATGACCTCATTTCCTAACCACCAACCAGTTGTTCTTTAACCCCTATTGTTGGTTGCTATCCCCTATTACTAGCCATTTACTGCGGTCACTAGTCTATCCCCTATTATTAACCAATATTAACCATTACTAGTCATCATTAACCCTCATGAAACCACCCACCAGAATAATTGCGTCGCGGAGGCTGAGTCTTTGAGAAATGCCGGCGTTGAGATCGCTGCGGTGATTCACTTGAAGGCGCTGGGCGTTGGCTTCGCCCAGCGACCGAGTTGCGCGATTTTTGCGAAGTTCAATGCTGAGCTTAGTCTGCGTGTGGAGCTGGTGTTGGAAGCGCCACCATTTTGGAAAGTTCATTGCTTCATGTTTTTCATTCATGTTTTCCATGAGATTTCTTGGTCCGTCCGTATCATTGACTCAGAGCATTTCAGCTGGGAGCGGCAGGTTGCGGATGAGGTGGTGATTGAACGCATCTCCGGACGGCGAATCGACCCTTTAAGCGGGAAGATTTACCATGTCAAGGAGCCGGGCAGATGTTGTTCAGCGGGGGGTTTTCTGCTAAGATTGGCAAGTCATGGGAATCCACAGTCATATATCTACATGCATGGTTATACATGTGCTACATCACATGTATTATTATAGCATCATCCAGCAACCATGTAGCAATATCATGATGAAATCACCCGGCATCAGCCATGCCAGTTCTGAAGCCGTGGCCAGGACAGCCCACCACCACCTGAGATCCAGGATCGTGTCATCCAACGGGAAGATGATACACCAGAGACGTCCTTTGGCTGTGCTCAGTTGCCCCTCAGGTCACTGCAGACCCCTGGTGCTGGGACTGATCCAAGTGGGGAGCTGGAGCCCCCCAAGCAGATCAAATCGACCACTGGATCCTGTTGCAGCAGATTGCTGCAGAAAATCGAGGATTCGCCGGAGGCTGGTGACCTACCACCAGGTGCAGCAAGCTGAGTTGGAGATTTTGGATGCGGGCCCTGTGCCTGGTGAGGGAGCCCATCAGTCAGCTGAACCTGGTGCTTCTGCCAGGAGCGCGATGCTATCCTGGACTTTTGTGGTGATCGGGTGTGGGGCTCAGAGAGCTGTGTGCATTTGCCATCCACAAATTCTTGTTTGCGCTCTTGCCTCTCTTTATCAAAGATAGGTTCTCTTTGATTCTCACATTTTTGAGGATGAAATTCTTATACTATTTATGTTCATCTATCTATTTCACATATGTTGAGTCGTTTTTGTCGGCAGATGCCAGATGCCCAACCCTGCAGCACCTCATCAACCTGAAGAGGTCCGAACCATCCACGTGGGCGATGGATCGCCGGACGCGCTTCCAGCGGATGTGCGATCCATGTTGGTCTTTGACGAAGTCCGAAAGGTTCAGCTGGTGTGGTTCGGCTGGAACTGCCTATGGTTGGCTGGTTGGCAATGGCTATATGGTGGGCTGGTTGATTGGCTGGTTGGTTGGCTGGTTGGGAATGACGGGAGTCAAGAGACTCTTTAGGAAGACTATTGAGGGACCTTTGGCGGCCGCGCAGGGGCTTGGTCTTGGACATGTGGCTGTGGGCCACAAACATATGGAAGACATCTTCGAAATGATGATGAGGTCCCTTTGGTCAACCCCCTTCGCCTTTCAACAAGAATATTGACAACTCGCTGAAGGAAACTCAACGGAAATTCAAGGAAACTCAAGGAAACTGAGTCACTGCATCGTGCTGCTGTGATCAGAGAACCTGCACGCATCGGTTCAGCCATGTTCGACCGACGAGGCAGTGGAAGGGGACACCTACTGGGGCTCGGTGATTCGGTCCGAGCTCATTGCCAAGGTGGAAGTGGCCGATGGTGAAACATGTTGAGACCACACCAAGATGCCCAGCAGTTCCTAGAAGCAACAGCTCCTCATAGCTCCTCCTGGTTCCGCTAGAGTGCCCCACAAACAGGGATCCATGAGACATGTGATAACTTCAGTTTAGAATGTAGAATGCAAGATGTCTGAAAAAAAGTTTTTTTGCTGACACCCGCTCTGGCAAACTGCAGCTGCCGTATCACATCAAGATGGCTTCAAGTGCTGACAGAGCATTTGTCTAGGCTAAGGCAATCAAAGCCCCGGAACTTTCTCAACCCCACACCGCGCGTTCACAGAGTATCCATGAAGCAACCTGCAAGCCTTGCACTACCAGTCTACTAAAGCTAGAGAACAAAGTAGAGAACAAGGTTTGATTCTCCTCTTCCCAAGCCACAACGAGATAAATGAAGCTGTTTCAGGCATTCATGGGCGCTTAGCGGCCAGAAAAGAGCATTTCAGTGGCAAGTTGTCAGTTTTTGGAGGCAGATAAGCCAGGCGCATTCCATGGATAGCCGCAGGTTGGCACACGCATCACAATTCAGTTCTTTGGTCGCTCATGGCGGGTCCGGCATCTGGGGTGTTGGCCACTTGGCTCATGGAGCATTCCTACTGCTTGATTCTCTGGATGTCGCTGGGTTCAGATATCAAAGGTATACTTGAACTGGCTGATGGTTTTAACCATTTTCGATTTTCCCTAGTATTAACGAATGGTTGGTTGTTTGACCTATATTTTTCATAGGGGTGGTGCAACCACCAACCAAGAAAGGTATAGGACTTGCATTCATTCGGTCAGATTGGGAACTATATGAAAATTGCAGGGATCTTCAGGCGACCTGGCACCTGGGCCTGAGAAATTCGAGGTCCCTGTGGTGATGGTCTTCGCCGGCTGCATGGGTGCCATTGTTGCGATGGAGATTGTCTTGAAAGGGGATCCAAAGCGACTCAGTGGCACAGCTGAAATGTTGAGCTTCAATGACTTGGCCTCACTGGAATTCAACCAGTCACATGGCGAAGACTTCGTAGCCCCATGTTCATCCACAGTCAGCCCAGTGCTTTCTTTGCTACAGACAGACCTCTGCTTGTCAGTTGAACCATCAGCACCACCCAAGACACCAGCCATTTTCTCATGGCCCACGCAGGTCGGGCAACTTGCTGACCTTAACAGCAGAACCTTGGCAAAAAGTTGAGGGCAGTGACATGCTGGAAATGGTGCGGGTTTATCACCGCGTCCAAGAATCCTTGTGACGCCGCTGGTGCGACTCGCGACTGAGAGCCAGTAGAAAGTTCTTTGAGACCATAAAAATCGTGTGAACAATGGCACCCTGTGGCACCCCGAAAGTTCTGCCCATTGACCCGGCGGTGTCGACAACAAAGTGCTGAGGTTCTCATGGTCCTCCTGCAGAGCATCCCAGGCAAGACGTGCTGTGCAAAGGTCAGATCAGGGTGATCAAAGATACAACGCTGGGCTAATGCCAGGTTCACCTGGGTAGTAGTTGTGTATAGGAACCTGGTTTCTTTATCTATTTTTTGGGTACTTTTTCTTTTGGCACCTTCAGCTGGGCAACCTCACTGATGACCATGGATACAGCTGGCCGCGGATATCGCGATGTTGAAGGTCAGCCGCCATGATGTGCAGGTCGTTTGACCCGTCAGGGGTTGAAACCTTTAGCGGCGCCCCTTCTGAGTCACGCAAAGTTCGCGACGCTGTGGGTCACTGGGCCATCCAGGGGTGGCGTGAACTCAGGTGAATGGTGCCCAATCGAGGCCTTCTCAAAAGGGTGACCAGCCGAAACAGGATGTTTTGAGGTTCCTTCCATGGACACCGTTGTGCTTAGAACCAATTTGAGAAGAAGTATGCCCGAAACGTAACCAATGGTGAAATAGGGGCAATAGAGTACAAGGACGAGTCACAACTTCCAGGAGGGCTGCATGAAGAGTGTTGCATCGTAGGTGATGGTTGTTCTGAGTTTGTATCGACCATTTGTTGTTAGTGTTTGTCAGGTATTTAGCCAACCAAAAAATCTGCCATAGGGCCATAGTTGCTAGCATATTAAGATTTTATTGATTCTGATTGTTATCATGTCCTATCTCCTTTTGTATCTTTTGCCACCTGTATTCGGTCCAGTCGTAACTGTTGGGTGAACTTCGAAGATCCATAGTCCATTAGCTGCCGAACAAACTGACATCCAGAATGTCGCGACTTGGGACTTTGCAAAGTCGTCAGGTGAAGCACTTGGATATCACTCGGGATATCCACATGTGTCACTCATGCATCATCCGTGTGTCATCCATCAGCCAGGGGGTTGTTGATCAATATGAATCTACTGTTTGCAGGCAGTTGTTTTGCCGCAGCTTCCACGTTGCTTTCAGGAATCCATGCCCCCCAGAGGATTGTTGACTGCAATCTGAGGTGTCTATGTCAGTGCTGGCCAACTATGCTTTCGCGTACAAGATCAGTGTTGCAATCTTCACTTTGCGCCTCTGAGGAAAATTGGATCACAAGTGGCCAGTCTTATCATTGTTGGAGCACTCATGGTACCCCATGATGCTGCACCCTGGTACGTGCTTCCCTTTCATCCAACCTGGAGATTTTCCCAGCCGCACCAGCTATCACACATGCACGGCTACATGGCACTTGCGTACCTCCAGCGGAAGGATGTGCGTGTAGCTAAGGATTCGATCATGCAACATCATCGCCACTGTTTTACTGGGTTTCCTCGTCTTTGGCGAGCGCTTTTCCCTGGCAACTTGGATTGAAACTCGCGCTTTCCTGGCTGCCAGTCACATCATGCCACAATTGCGTCCACAAGGCATGGCCAGGTGGGCACCCAGCGTGACACCTTGCCACTAGATTGGTGTAGTGGTAGATCCTTGTACAGTGGTTATGTAACCCATGCCTCTCAACTACGACTGTAAGGCAGTATGATGCAGTCAGACAGTGTCCCAAACTTGGATCAAATGGACCGGGATGCCCCGTGTTTGATCAAAAAATGTCAAAGTGATATCACCATTGTTACAGTACCTATATGATTGTAAACACTCATGGTTGATTATATTGTTGTTATTTCCAGTTTCATTGGGACATCATGGATCCATCAAATGTGATTGTTTCACTATCCCTCACCATCGTAGAACCATTACAGAATTGATCATAGTTAACCATCATTAAGCATAGCTAGATAACCACTAGCTAACCTCATACCCTTTGGTGAACTAACATGGCACTGGAAAATCCATCATTTTATTCGGAAAACCCAGGGAAATGATCCAATGATTTTGTGGATGTTCTATTGCCATGTTAGTTCACCAGGGGGTAATCCTCACACTCAGGAGCAGTTGGCGTGCGTGCTTGCAGTCACCATTGGCATTTTTCTTGCCTCCATGGGGGTCACCTTGCTGCACTGAAGGGTGTCCATCGTGGTGGGTGGGTGATGGTGGGTTTGGGATGGCTAGCAATGGAGAATAATTGGCTATAACTATAGCCAACAATTACTAGTTATCCCCAAAATTGTTGGTTATAGTTATACACTGCTTGCTGTCAGCTATAGCAACCAGCTGGTTTTGGTCACGGGCGTCTTGAGTAATACACTGTCAGACAGCTGTTTGATGGCGGTTTTGAATATTTGTTGTTTTTACCCAATGTTTGGGATGGTGGACTTCGATTTTTCGGTTTCAACCACCAGCCAGTACCGGTAGATCCATTTGGGTGGTTTGTTGAACTGGTGGACCCCAAATATGGTTAGCTTATTACTACAGGTGATGATCAATAAACTGGGTGGATACCTGTAGGTACCCTTATGGCTTGAGAAACATCTATTTTCTCCCATCACCTGCTTCACCGGCTGAAGAGGCGCGGTGATTTTCCTCTCAAATCGTTGGATTGTTAGTCGTCACCAGCTGAGGAAGCCATTGGGTCACTCTATCGCTCCGCCAGCCGGACGGTGTGGTGCAAAGGACGGCTTGAAAGATTGATAAAGACACCCAAAGGAATGTGATTGCTAAAAGTGGGAATATCAGTACGAATTAGAAGATTGCTAACAGAACTGATAATGATTGCCGTAAAGATTGAGATTGAAATCAATATGATTGTGATATGAAGAAAACATGATATTGATATGATCATATTGATATTTCATGGATTGAAAATTGCATAGCACTTGTTACAAGAATTCAACCTAAGTGTTGATCATGGCATTGATCGTTCAATGAGTCGTTCGATATTGATTACGCATATGGATCCATATGATTCTCAGGATTTCCCGCTTGCAGTACCGCATCTGGAGGTCGGCCTTTGACCCCCAAAAAATCTGGGAGATGTCAGCGAAGCCGTGGTGCCGAGGAATTGAAGACCCTGAAGGATTGCAGTGCTGGGCAATGTCAGGCCGAGCCCAGTTCTGAGGCAGGCCTGGGGCCAGGAGGCGAAGGCCAAGCCTTGAGAATCCTTCAACTTCATGGGCCACACCAGTGGCACCAAGCTCCACTAAGCCACCTCTACCCAGCTCATCCCAGCGGCACCAGGCTGAGCCACTGGACGTGGGCACTTGGTTCATTGGCATCGCCATGTTGGCATTCGTGCAGCTGCTCCAAGGTGCGCTAAGCAGCTTGGGCTGGTTATAGCACAGCATGGTGGTTGGTGATGGTGGGTACCTGGTAATGAATCGGTGCTAGTGGTAGTGGTTGATTTAAAATAGTCGTTGACTCGTGGTAAGTGGTGGTTACACTCTGGCAAACGAACCTGGAAGCTGAAAATCACCATTTTGATAAGTAAAACCAGTACAGATAGCGGATTGTCAACTTCAAGGTTAGTTTGCCGGGGTGGTATACTTATCGTAACGAAAACTATAGATGCATATAGTCTTTAGATGTAGGTGGATGCGGTTAGTAATGGTGTCATAGATATGGGTAGGAATCCATGGTGATTTATCAACGGCCGGTGATGAATATTGTGCTGTATAGATTGTACAGTGGGTTAGATTCGTGATTCAGTAGTGGTAGTTGTGGTGCTTAGGTGTGCTGATGTAATACCAGGTAACTTACCCTGGTTAGAATATGTTGGAATGATATGGCTATGGGGTCAATATTAACTAAGCAACTAATGGGGGATTTCCACCAACAAACTCATAGGGAAAACAATGGTGAATGATGGGGGAACCAGGGGTACAGGGTTTTGACCCACAGCCATATCACATTGTTCATCTCTGGGAATAGGGGCTCCGCTTTGCCGGTTGCTCGCCCTCAACTTCGCTGAACCCGGAATGGCGATGAATAGTTCATACCAATGTCTGACGGTTCAGGAATGGTTGATGGCTAAGGCAAGGATTGATGAAATCCGACGACTCAGCTGCGAGGTTATTTTTCCTGTGATTTCCGCAGGTTTCAACTACCACATGGCTACAGTGATGTTTCTAATTCTATGTCCATGATGCGCATTCCCCGGATCCCCGAAAAAACCCATTCGACAAGCACAATGGAACCATTTGATGCTGGTACCTCCGCATTGTCATGCAAGACATGATTGAAGCCACACAGATCATCGACATTGAAACTTCCAGGTTTAGTTCGTACGTTTTCTGGCCTTAGCGAACCCCCACAATTTGATGGCGCATCATTTGTGAACAAACCCGGCAAACCAGCATCAGGGGGCATGGTTGCGGCATGGTCGCTTGTGTGACAGGCTTTCTGGGCCACGTGCAATCAACATACTACCGCATTTACAAGGACTCCGCATCTCAGGGCCTGCGTTTAAGAAGTGGGGCTTGGGCTTTACATCAAGGTAGCAAGGACACATGAAGCAAGACAATGGCAAAAACTCCTGGTGCGAGGCTGTGTGCCTTACATCGATACTGGATATGCATGTTTGGGTGTGAGATTTCCGACGCAGTAGAGTGGTGGAGCAGTTTGCCCCTGGTGCCTTAGTAGCAGCGCAGGATTTGGCTCCAAAGAATGAGCTTTGCGATGAATTTCTCTTTACCTCCCATGTCATAGACGCTTGGCTGCAGTGACGGGGCTCATTTCAGTGGCAATTCAGGAAGGGAGGATGGCCACAACCGACAGCAACACAGACGCTCTGATTCTAAAACAGCGACTCTCGATGCTTTTAGGCATTGTTGCCCCTCTTCTTCCTGAAAGAGGACATCATGGCAGACGCTTGTCCTGCAAAGGTCACAAGAAAGGTATGTTTTTTTGACTGGCTGTGCCTAGGTCAGATTCTGGAGCCATGACCGAAGCACTTGTGTTTGCATCACAGCCGAACTCTAAAAGCTATTGGAGATTTCAGCGATGGGTGTGTCTCAGTGTGTCCACGAATTGGGATCTTCAACATCCAGGGCTCGATGTTTCTAGAGGCCATCACCCTTTTGCGGGGCACGCCATGTGTACAGACAGCCTGGCAGTGCAGGCCTTGATTTTTTGCCGCGTTGGTCGCTGAGGCAGCCGAATCCGCCTGGTTGTCTGAGCCACTCCCACTGGTGCCGGTGCCATCCAGAGTGGCCTGGTTGCTGCTCGGCTGAAGTTGCGGGTCGCAGTTTCTCCATGAATCTTCTGGACAATGCACCTCACGGATCCAAATAGTTGGTTCTTATAAGCCACCAATCAGGTAGGGTTAGAAGATGTTAGAAGTATAACGGATCCAAATAGATGTGTGTTTTTTTCTTACTGAATTCTGGTATATTTTGGTTGCGGACTTCAAAAAATATCCAACAGTTTTTTCTTCTTACTGGATTCTCGTTGCGGATTTCACCACGAAAAAATGACCGAATCGCATGGTTGTTGCTCACGGATCTGCGGCGGCACAGCGATCCGCTGCCATGGCTCCAGGCTGATCAACAACATCTCGCAGACGATTTGCCTCAAAGGCGTTTTCCGCACCTCTGCAACTGTTTCCCCCTTGGCGTTGACCATCATTTTGTCCGTGCGGAAGTTCTTGTCCGTGGTGGCTGCTTGGTGGCACACCCCGGGGAGGCGACAAGGTAAGGCTGCTTTGGTAAATGGTGAATAGCCAACTAATGAAGGAACGGTTCTTAACTAAAGTCGCCATAGTTAGCTGGTAGGTCGGAACTGTGAACCAGCTGATAACAGCCAACACGCAACATCGAATAATTAGGTGATATTTCATGCCTAGTATTGCTGAATGACCAGCCGATCATGGCGGATTTATAGAGCGGTTGGACAACCATCACTAACCACAAGCATGGGATTGTCCACCACTTTGTGTGCTTCCAAGTCACGTGGTGGCTTTCCTTGCTAAAATGATGATTTTTGGGATGGTTTGAACGGGCTGCTGGTTGGAAGGGAGCTGCTTGGAGCCAGGGGCATCCCTGTGGCCTTCTAAAGAGGTTGTCTGCAGAAGCTACCAGGAGGGGCCTAACCAAATGGTACTTGTAGTTTAGGGGTGTCATTCGTGAGTCCTATTGATTCTCATGCGGCTGAGGTATCGATTGTGCTCTTCAGCAATCCTTGGACCATCCAACACAGCTTCGCCACAGAATCTTGACAGCCAACCATGCGCGGATTGGGTCTCCAGATTTTAAGGTTTCAACAAGCGTCAAAGTGATTCGAACATCTGTCAACATCCTGGTTCACTGGGAAACAACCAAACAATCCTGGTTCAACTGACACAGCAAAACATCGCTTTCAGGTCCTAATTTTTGGTGGTGCCTTCGCCTATTCTCAAGCTCCGGAGGCCAAGGACGACAACTCAGTGGGGTCTTGCTTCACCAAGAGTGTCACCCAGCAATTACAGAGCCAGATTTGGATGATGTGATGACTTTGCACAAGGACTCGTGCAATTGGACAGTGCAATCTGAAACTGTTAAGATGTAGGACACTAGGACACCACTTGAACCTATTCAAGCCTACAGGCAAGAAAGGCAACATTCACCTCCACGAGTCAGAAACTTTCAGGGAACGAGTGCTTCCACATGTTGGAACAGCCGTTGCATTCACCCGGAGCCCCCGAGGCTGCCAAGGGGATCAAAGCTGCATAAGCCCCGCGACACTGGAAGCCTTGGCCAAAGGAGCCGCGTCGCAAAGCGGGAAAAAGGGCCATGTGTCCGGCAGTGGCGGTGGGTTTGGACCGTCGGTGCAGTGGTTGGTGGCTGGGTGGAGCCCCGGGGCCTGTGGATTACTGCTCTGGGGCGATGGTCAGTTGACGCTAGGCCTTCGAATGCGGCACATCCTCAACCACTTTGGTCAGCCAAAATCTCAGAATCGGTGCCAGTGATGGATGGCGTGCTTGAGCTTCTCAGCTGGTCCTGGTTCCACAAAGTCATTGTTGGCACGTGGTCAAGACTCGGGCTGCGTGGAGTTGGCTACATGATGTTATAACATGTCACATATCATAAACCATGGAGCGTTCTATCAAGTATACACGGTGTTTTTTGTTTGATTTCTAGCGCATTGCTATTCACATAGGCCCCTGACCACGATTGTTCCCAGTCGCTCTTCCATTGAGTCCAATCAGCAGCACATGCGGACCATTCGCCAACCCGCTGTTGTAGTTCACACCAGGGCTGCCACCAAGCTACAGAACCAACCCAGCATGCTAAGCACCATGCTAACCACCATGTAACCACCATGCTAGCTATATGCAACCACCATGGCACCATGGCAACCAACCAGGTGGTGAACCATTCCTCCATGGACTTCAAAAACCAACCCTCAGGTGCAGCGCGCTTCTTCCAACATTCGCGCTACAGGCTCATCCAGCCCCATGGCCTATGGGTCCAGGGTTGGGGAGGCCGATAGGTCGATTTCACCCCAAAACGGATGGATTGTTTGGTGTGCTATTTGGGGTGCTTATGGATGGTTCATTATGGATTGATGATTTGAGGTATGTGCCTTGTTTCGGGACGTTGGACCTTGAAATCAGGCATGCGAAGGCTCTTTGCAGAAGCGAGCTCGGATATGTAGGCCGATGCTATGGGTGTTCGACAGAGGTGAACCATGGCGGAGGGGTGCTGCCAGTACATGAAGTCCTGCCCGCTGCAAAAGGAAGACACAAGCAAAGGGAGTTGGCTATGGAAAACTCCCTCAATGGTGCACTTCCAGGATGGGCGGTTTATGTAGCAGATGCTTGGGGGTACCCATAGCTCTGGAGGCCAGAGCAGCAAGTTGATAAAGCATGGCGATGGATATCAATTGCTGGTTGGTACGCAGTGTGTTTTGTAAGCTATCACCACTAAAGGCATGTACCATGATTCCTTTTGGGTGCTAGATGCTGTTAGCCTGTAAATTCACTTAGTTGATCACCTAGCACTTGCCTCTAGAATCTTCTGGTTTCCCTAC
>VSDK01012414.1:194318-220811 GCA_009767595.1 Symbiodinium kawagutii
TTCCCTACAACAGCCCGTGGTTTCCCTATGAAATCCCATGCTTTACCTATGAAATCCCATGGTTTCCTTATAGAATCCCATGGTTTCCCTATAAAATCCCATGCTTTACCTATGAAATCCCATGGTTTCCTTATAGAATCCCATGGTTTCCCTATAAAATCCCATGCTTTACCTATGAAATCCCATGGTTTCCTTATAGAATCCCATGGTTTCCTTATAAAATCCCATGGTTTCCCCTATGAAATCCCATGGTTTCCCTCCAGAATCCCATGGCCGGTGCCGTGCCGAGGAATGGATGCCTGGCGGATGCCGCTGCTTCGTCCGGTGGTCGGGTGCTGCTGCGATCGCAGGTCCTACAGTTGGCCGGCAACTTGCAGCCATTGGCACCTGGGCGCAACCAACGGACGTGCCCTTTCTGGGGTGTTTTGTTGGGGGAGAATGGATGGTTAAATGGCCAGGTAAATGGTATGGTTAATGGCAGTGAATGGTGGCTTAATGATGGGTGGCTAATGCTTAATGATGGTTACTAGCCATGAAATGGGTTGGTTGATAATGGTTGATGGTGGCTAAGGCTTGATGGTCAATGGCCATGAAATGGGTTAGAGGCTCATGGGTTTTGATGGGTTGACGACGGTAAATGGTGAAGTTGGTTGAGGCTTTGATGCTCTAGCGCTTGGATTATAGTGGTTAATGGTCGGTTCATCAAATGATCGACGATTAAGAACGGAGAACCATGGATGTAGTTGGGCTGATGGGATCCAATGTTGTCCTTCGTCGAATCTAGCCTACCAATTATTGGGAATTTTTAAGCCGTTCTCGAAGAACCACCAAATCGCCATTGCCGCTGCTTGGTAGCAGTGGAGGGCTTCTCCCAAGACTGCCTAGTGACTGCCATTGAATGTGTGCTGGCAAAGACTTCAGTCCATTATGTTGCTAAGGGGAGTTAGGCTTCCTCCAAGCCAACAACCAACATGGTAATGGCACATTGAAGGCATTATTCCACTGGTTGTAGGTTTTTGCCTTCCTCTATTCCTTTCATCATCTCAGCTCCTCCCACTCAGAGGTTGAGTACGAATTGCGAACCTGGCTGCAAGAGGCACGGAAAGAGACACATGCAACGTTTGCAGCTCATGATCCCTGGCAAGCTACCGCATGCCTGTTGACTGCAGCCGCCATCCATATTTTCATGCAAAGTCTTTGGATGCCCTAGCAAAAACATACCATGAAGCATGAAATGTTTGCAACTGGGGTTCACCCAACCTGGAGCTCAGATGCTGGGGATGCCTCGGCTGTCTCTGGATGCCATTGTTGGCAGGTTGAGAACTCCTCAGTGATGGTCGGCCATACCATCTGCCAAAAGTTGGAGAGTGGCCAAGTTGCGCCTTTGACGCTGTTGGTGGATTGTGTTCAGTCAGTCTTTGCAGAGTTGCGCTGAGCAACTCTCCACCGAACTGAGTTTATCCTGAGCCGCTGGCTGCGCCCTGCCACCATGATCTCAGGTCGATGTTGCGCGCGCTTGGGCGACCCTGGTTTTTGTGGATTCTCATGGCCGCACTCTGGAAGTTCCCAACTGTCAGCAGCTGAAGGCCGATCAGAAACCAACCCCCACCAGCTGTCAGCAACCGGTGCTGATGGCGGCATCCCAAGTGCGCTGTCGATTTGTTGGATGTGCTGTGGGATGCATGTGCCATGATGTGCCCAAGAAAGTCGTGATTTTCTGCAGCAAATGTTGTGAAATATGAAGATGCGATGGATGTCATGAAAAGTGATGATCATATATTCTTATACCATCTTATACCTCCCACATTTGCTTTGTATTGTGGTTGGCATCTTGCTTGGTCATACTCCCCAGCATGCAACCATGCAGGAGCTGGCGATGCCTGCCCCGCCAACGTCAGTCATACTGCCGACCTACCCCAAGGCAGATCCGGCTGTAACGATGGTGAGTCACCCGCTATTTGTAGTCGGACTGGGGGCAATTTATTGGTGACCTACCATGATCTGCCACTACTGTTGATCTTTAGAACCATCGGGATTCAAAATGATTTGCATGGTTCTACCATGATCTCATGATTCACCAGACCCTACGACCATTGGATCAATATAAACCAGCAGAGAAACAATCTAATTATTGGTGATTCACCTGCATTGGTTTAGTCACCTGACCATGATCATCCATGATCTGCATGAGAACATGGGTCCCCAAGCCTTGCCAGTGAAGATTGGTTGCTGGTTCCTGGTTGTTGTTCCCCATGTCACATGGCAGGTGATCTCAGATGCTCGACCTGGTTGGCTTGGCGCAGTTGGGACTTGGTTGCCAAGGTCCATGCTAGGTCGGATGCACCAATGAGGCTACCTCCAACCATGCTACCTTCACCAATGATGCTACCTCACTTTTTGTCATTTATATAGTTCGTAAATCACCGTGAAACCACGGAAAGCCTCTGTTTTAAACAATTCTAAGGCGTAGATCAGTGGACAAAGCCATCATCGCAGGTGATTTGATGCTGAATCGCTCCAACAGCCCGAGGAACGCATCGGAGCCGTGCCCAGTTTCTGTTGGCATCACCGAAGCTTCGTCGCAGCGGTCGACTTGGATATGGATGGGCGTCTTCACGAGGCCTGGAAGGTCACAAGTGAGGCCTCCACCATGGGATCCTCCAAGGGATCCACCAAGGGATCCACCAAGGGACCCTCCATGGGCACCAGCTTCTTCGCTTGCGAGGCCGCTTGCTTGGCTCACATGGACCGCTGGCGCTTCTGGGCTGCCAAGAGCAACGGCTATCCTCCAGAGAAGCTTGGCGGAAGATGGGTCACCACGGGTGCGCCGTCCAAACGGCAGGTTTCTCCATTGGAGGTTTGGGGGGAACCAACGTTTAATTGGCGTGATGAGATGTAGCGCGCATATATGGCTTTGCACGCCTGAAAAATGGGGAAAAATCGTTGACAAGCTCGATAGTCTACGGAATTGTTCGAAAGAAGTGAGGTTTCTATGTCAATACTCTTTTGGGATTGAGGGGAAAGTAATAGACCGCTGTAGGCCAGGGGAAAAAACACCAGAGATTGTAAGAAAACATCGCGTGGCAGCGCGCAGAGGCTGAAAGATCGAATTCTTCACGCCCGGGCATCGCAAGCTTTCGTCTCCTACCTGGGCTTTGTTGGTGCAGGTGTCACTTGGCCTTACCTTGGCACTGCAGTGCGCAGATGTAAACAGTCAAAGGAACGTCCGTGGGTCGAGGACTGGAGCAGAAGATAAGGCCTTGATAACAAGAAAAAAAAAAGTCCTGGATGTTCAAAGGTCATTTGATCATCCAAAGATCAGTGAAGCAATGTGTGAGCCACTCCCGCACTTCCACGCTTGGATGTTTGACTTTCATAGTAAAACCTCGAGTTTTTCCCTTGGCACACTTGGAGCTGTGAGACACCACGCCTGATTGATGTTAAGGACAGCATTCATGTGCGCTCCTGGACCCCAGAGTCCATGAAGGTTCGCCCGAGACATGTTCGAGAAAATGTTTTGGACTTAGCATAGAAATGCTCAAAAGATGGTGGTGTAGCTTCAATGTTTGGTCAGTTTTTGGGCAATCACAGAAATCGTCAAGATATGAACTGCAATGGAGAATTTAGCAATCAGAATGGTGCCATAATGTAGCATATGTATTCGCCGTGTCCACAGACATGCGCGCATTTTCCCAGTAGAACGAGACTAAATTTTTAGCAACAGCTCAGAGAACAGGAGGGAAAGTTTAGAAAATAGTTGGGAATCTTTGCAGACAACGGTCATTTTTTTTTAACTCAGGTACTGGTCCCCTGGACTTCTACTGTGTTTCGTTGGTTTCTTACCTTGGCTGCAGGACGGCACCCTGATGGTTGCTTTTGAGGTTCAAGGAGGACGGGAAGACGGTAACTTGTCATCAACCTTTGTACTCTTGAGAAGGTCAGTCATTTGCATGCTCGAGGATCCTTAGTCAACTCAGTTCACTGCCAGTTTCGCCAAACAGTAGGCAGTGTTGGCGGCGTTCTCCTCCACTCCAGCAACCATGGTTTCTCGATCCATTGTGCGCGTCCGCCAACGATCCAGTCTGAGGCCCTAAAGCCCTGCTCCTGAGAGGCTGCATGATCTTGAGCCTTCTGAGTCAGGTGGGATACAGGTTAGTCCAGCCAGCGAAGGTGAGTAGTTTCAGTCACTCATCATCGCTAGTCATCGCTAGTCAGTTCAGTACTCATCATCACTCATCTTTGATCACGTATGATAAAGTATGACATGGTGTATAGTTTAAGTATGTTTAAGTACCATTGACTGTCCTCTTGCTTTTCAGGGTGACAATCCGCCTTTCTTCGCATTTTATCAACATGCTCAGCAGAACACATCCTGGCTCCGGTTTCTGCATTGGATGGTAAGACTAGGCCCAGCTAAAGCATTGTGACTCTGCAGGATGCCCCCTTGGTGGCCAAACTTTGAGCAGCTGCTGAGGCTGCAAGGCATAAGACCTTGTCGCATCGGCGGTTCGAATAGGGTTTGGACCATGATGTCATTTGAATGGCTGGAAGGTCCATGGTATCACCCACAGAATCACTTCGTTTTCGTAAATTTGGCCCAACAGATTGCTGCGAAGGCCTTGTCTAGTGGAAGTGAGCAAGCTCCTGGCGAGTTTCAAGTTGAAATGCAAGCACTCTGCTTGCCATGCTTAGAAGCCGGGAGTAAAAAGCAATGAGCTCCGACCTTGGCGAGCTCAAATTCCATGAAATTCCCTTGCGTCCAGATAGGCTGCGAACCCGGCAGCTAAACCATAACCAGCCAACTAAGCAAGCAAGCGACAAACCAACCAAGAACCGATAGTCCGCTGAAGGAGCTGTGTTATTACAATAGACTAATGTTAGATGATTTGGGAGGGACCGTCATTTTAAGCAACCACCGTATCACGGATATAATGTCATGCATTTTAATGCATTTTATCACTCCCATTCCTCTTTAGCACGAAAGCTTTCTTTTTTCAGTTTGTTGCTGCAGAAGTAGTCAAAGTATTCCTTATGTCTCAGAAACGTGCGTTGCTTCTTTGCCTCACCAACGAAAATGGCTGATGATGGATGATCACAAGAGGTGAATGACCAAAAATTACCCAACAACGGCCTCAGTATAATCTTCCTCGTGGATGATCATCCCACTAAGTAAATGATTCGTGACCCCCTGTGTATGATAATAATCCAAGTGGATAATCCCCCATGTAGTTGACCAATTGATCATCCCCAAAATGTACGGTGTACCCAAGTAGTTTGGGATCATCCCCACTTGTTTGCTGTTGATCCCCTATGTAGGATGATCATCCCACTAAGGAAATGAGTAGTAACCCCATGTAACCCCCTACGTAGGATGCTCATCCAAGCAGCTCAACAGCAAGCCCATTTGATGCTCAGGCTCCAGCTACCGCCAAGAGTGCGAACGAGTTCAGGCTGCCCTGGAGGTCCGGAGAGATGCGGTGCCAAGTTCCATTTCTTGATGCAAATGTAGCACTTTGGTATAGTCACCAAGCACATGTGAGCTCTAAGAATCTAGTGTTTGATATTGTTTAATGCATTTTACTTTACATGTTTTTTATGTATGTTATATATGTTCTCATGCAGCTTATTAAGAACGTGGTCGCATTTGTTGTTGCTGTGGCTGCATTGTTTCATCCCTTTGGGTTCGGTTTTTGTGCCCGGAAAAAAGGAACCCACATTCAAGGTTGTATTGTTTGGGGTTAGCAGCATACGCTATCAGATGTTCTCTTGCGTTTGTAGTTTGGGGATGCATTTGTTTTGGTAGCAGCTGTCGTTTTTGGTGCTGAAATTTGTTGGGAAGCTAGATGCTGTTAAAATCTGTTGGCAAAAATTTCTTGTCGGAAACAGTGGGTCAGAAAGGAAAGCGAAGAATCCTGCGTAAAATAGCTCAGGTTGTATGGTTAAAGGTTGTATGGTTTGAGAAGAGGAGATTAGAGGAGCCGAGATTAGAGGAAATTAGAGGAGATTAGAGGAGATGAGATTCGAGGAGATTAGAGGAGATGAGATTAGTTTTTTTAAGCTAGCGGCATGCGGCGGAGATTAGAGGAGATGAGATTAGAGGAGATTAGAGGAGATGAGAGGAAATTAGAGGAGATAGAGGAGATGAGATTAGAGGAGCTTAGAGGAGATGAGATTCGAGGAGATTAGAGGAGATGAGATTAGAGGAGATGAGATTAGCGGAGATTAGAGGAGATGAGATTAGTTGAGGGTTTTGAACACTTTTTGTCGAAAAACGATCGGTATTTGCGATATTTTTCGCTTGCAAGGGCGAAAAAACGTGGTAAATACCATGTTTTTTTTGGCATTTGTGATGCTCTTTACGTGTTCTGTTTTGAGACTGTGGTAGCATTTAGTTTTGCTTTGGCTGCAATGTTCCATCATTTGGGTTGATTTTTTGGGGCAGAAAAATCGGAACCCAAATTCAAGCTTTCATTGTTTGAGGAGCATACACCATCCGATGTTCCCTTGAGTTTGTAGTTTGGGGATGCGTTTGTTTTGGTAGCGGGTCTATTGTTTTTGGTTTGGATGCAATGGTCTATTTCTTTGGGTGCTTTGGCCAGAAAAATAGGAACCCCCATTCAATGTTGTCGTGCGTTTGCAATTTGGGATGTTCCTTTCAGTTCGCAGTTTGGGGATGCGTTGTTTGGGATTCTGGTACGGTTTTGTTGTCTGGTACGGTTTTGCTTGGCACGCTTTTGCCTGGTGCGTTTTTGTCTGGCACAGTTTTTGCCTGGTCTTCTTTTTGTTTTCTAAGTTGTGTGTGGTGTGTCTGGTAAGGTTGCGTTTCTTTTGATCGCAGGTTTTTTGGGTTGAGAGGTTGAGGTCGAAAAAGTCGCTCAGAAGGGAGAGTGATGAATCTTTTGCGCCCGGCAATGGTGTTGCTTCTTCAAAACCACTTCCATTTTTTCACCTTTTTTTCTTTCGCTGCAAGTCTGCAGTTGCTTGTCAGCCGTGGCCGGCCCAGTGTCAGCCAGCCTGAAGGCAACCAAGGGATGTGGTGAGGGTAAAGGCATTTTTACAAGATTCGGCCATCCATTCTTTTCACCGCGCGCCGAGACAAAAACCCTCTGGGGGCTGGCTTTCGTCCCCCCCCTTCTCAGGTTATGTATGTTATATATGTTCTCATGCAGCTTAGAACATGTTCTTGTGTTTCTTACATTTTTTACGTGTTCCCAGGCATCTATTTACATTGTTGATTGAATGCAAGTAATTGCCTTATGTTGCGTTTTCTTAGTGGAAGTTTCTTGGCAGAATCGGGAACCTGGAATTCGGAATCGAGCATGTTTTCGAAGACATCATGAAAGCGAGCATTGCACACCACACACGCTGCTATACTCGGCCCTGCTCGGCCTTTCGAAGAACTTGGCGCAAGGATCTCCAAGAACAGAACACGGTCATTTGTGATGAGAGAGATATGGTTGGGTCACTCAGTGCTGGGCTGGAGGCCTGCTGCTTCAAACTTTTGCAATTTGTGCAGCGAGTGGATGCTCAGATCAACAAAGCTTTGTGATAAACAGAACCAACCACGTACCCAACCAATAACCACTGAACCATGAAGCACTTCAAGGCAGGAGTAGGTGGGAGCAGGTGGGAGCAGATAGGCGTCAGACGGCAATGCAGGGAACACAGCCCAGGCGCGGAAACACGAGGAGGAACTCTTCTACGTGAATGGCCCAGTTGCATCTAGTGCTCACAGACTGCTTGCCTCATCTTCCACCAGGATTTGCGGGTGGGAATCATTGAACATTTCACCAGTGGTTTGGCAATGTGGACGCGACGGTATCGTCCGAATCGTGGCCAAAGCGATTCTACAAACCTGCTGGGACCAGGTATGACGGTATGACCTGTTGCCTGGCTCAGGTGATCAGACGAAAGGATGAAGAGCTCTTGCGAGCGTGGGATCTACCAGGGGCTTGCGCTGCCTTGGGGGCTTGTGCTGCCTTGGGGGCTTGTGCCGCCTTGGGTTCTACCAGAGGCTTGTGCTGCCATTTAAGAACTGCCCATTTTGGCATGTTACATGCATGTCACATCACAAGACTGCTCCTGATCTTGGGAGCTCCACGGCTACATGCTTTCCCCATGCTACATGCCTTCACCAAAGTGATAGCCATGATCAAAGTGACAGCATAATGACAGCACCCAAAGTGATAGCCAACATGCCATAACATCATCAAAGTGATGGCATGATGCTACAGATTGCTACCGCATGTCCAACGAGATCACACCATGACTTGGTCCCAGAAATGTTTCGGTGCTTTGCATTGGGACTCCCAGGCATGCAGCTTTGGCAGATCTCTCACAGCAGGTGAAGGCTCGCCCGGAACTAAAGCTGTTGGGATGCTGGAAGTCTCCAAGAGTATCCAGGTACTCGGGAAGGTGTTTCTCAAGTCATAAGGTACCCCTAAATCATCCAATATGAGTCATTGATAGTATATACAAAAGCAACTATTTTTGGGCACCCCTATTTTGAGAAACCACCAGGTGGTAATGGAAGATGGTGGTCCAGTGATGTGCCCTTGCGGTATGTCAATGAATTGTCGCCTGGGCAGTCGGAGCTAGCGATACTTTATAGGATCTAAAGGTCAAGGCGCTGATTCTTGAAAGAGTTTGATCCATTTTTGCAAGTTTGCCGACATTAGAACTAGAGCACGTTCCGCGTTCCAAAGTGTTTCACTACAGTTTGTGTGGGTGGTTCAGCCTGCTTGCTCTCATTGAGTCTTGATGAGTCGCTACTGCAACGGCTGAAATCACCTCCTTTTGATTTTTCAATCAGATATCTTTCCATCATGGTTCCCAAGGATAGGTATGAACCACAGGGTGAAGCGCATATCTTTCCATCAACATTCCCATAGGGAGATGAGAGTCGGCATGTGCAGTGGTGCTCTTTGCGCTGTTCAGGAAGGCCAACTGGCTGATGAAGCTGCAGAGCTCCTGGGGAATGTCCGTGGGCCCAGATGTCATGGCAGGGCCTGGCGGCTTGGCAGACTGCGGTCCTGGGTGCTGGCAGAGGCATCGTTCAGCTGATGTTTCAAGATGTGACTCTGGAGCTTGAGACGAGTGAAATCAACCGGAGCTATGATACCCAGTTTGATCAACTAGGATTGTCTATTGGTGGTTTTTGCTTGTTGCAGATTCTGATCGTAAAGAAATTGTTTGAAGCATTTATTTTCATTTATCATTACTGCTCGTTTGAATCATTTGCTCTGCCAATCGTTGACTCACTTAACATGTTGAATACTGAGTTTGGATCATGCAACTGTGGCTCCATGCCTTTGAGATGAATAGTTGACTACCAAATATTTTTCAGAGTGAGTGCGACCAACCAGCAAGCCCAGACACTGGAAGCTTTGGCACGCCAGGAAAATCGTGAAATGTACGACCTTTGCTCTCAGCTTGAGGAGGGTTGGGAGGGGTGCGAGATTTGGCCATATGAAGGTCCGACCTTGATCCTGGATTGAATTGACCAGGATTTTTGGACTGTTTTTCAAGGAAGGAAATCATTGGTTGGTTGATTGGTTGGTTGCCATCATGTGATGGTCTAGCCTGTCACCGAGCCATTTTTTGAGACTTTCCGGATTTTTTGTGGCCGAAAAATTGGCAAAAAAAATCTGACCGCACTGAACCTATCCTGTGACCAGCTAGGAAAGATGGAAGCGACTGGGGCAAAACGACTCCACGGGTTTCAGTGGGTGCACCAGGCACAGAACAAAGAGTTGCGCGCCGAACGGGAGCGTGGCGAGCCGAGAGAGGTTTCCGTTGTACTGTCGCTCCGAGGAGCAAGGAGTGATGGGCAACCGGGCATGGTCAATGATTAATTGATGGTTGATAATTGATGTTACTGGCCCAGTACTGGTTGACAACAATTAATGGTTGACAATTAATGGTTAATCCAGTGGATATTACTGCAATTGTTGTCGCTGCTACATCATCATCTCCCATTAGCAACTATTTGTTGACCAATGGTAATTAATTATATAGCAACCACGTAGAGTCTACAATTGATGTTGAACAACTGGTAAAACAATCATGGGGGATGATACTAAACAACGTTGGTTGTTTTCTGACACTGCGAAATATGGGAAATGCAAAACGCCAAAGCACCACTCGTTTTTACATAGACACGCACCAGACCAAGGACAAAAACTGTGTTCATTTGTCCCTCGTAAAATGAGTCACGTGGTGGATGACAATCCCCTTCAAAATGAAGCACCATAAAATATTAGAACTCTTGACGATAACCTATCAATCAAACTCTTGACACACCTCATTTCAAGCAAACACAGGAAGCAGTTCCCAGCACACTGCTGTCCCGTGCAGATGGGGAGCGGTGCTGAGGTTATGAAGAGGCCTACAATCGCTGTGCGCAGTTGGAGGACCTGTGCTCGAGATGGAAGCAGGAGAATGATTTGGTTTTATGAGTGTTCTGTTTAGGGGTGACAACATACGCAATTGATAATGGTTCATAATAGGGCAGAATGACCAACACTAATGGTTAAACAACTACTAGTTGGTAGCTTCTCAAGCCACAAGGTGGTTGCTTTGCTACTATAAATGGTTTATAGACAATACCCGACTGGCGGGTCCCTTATTTATCTTATTCTAAGAAACATCTATTTACTACCACTTACATGGAGACAGAAGTAAAGGAGAAGGAGGGAGAGAGAGAGAGAGGGAAAACCTTTCAAAAGACGTCATGATTGAAAGATGTGCATGTTCTCAAGGTTGATGCAGGCCGACATTCACGTTCAATTCAGGGAGATTTGGAACCCAGCATTTGGCTGTGCAAGTAACTGCTAGCAATGATCTCAAAAGCACGTATCCCAAAAATCATTTCCTCGCAAGACCTCCTTGTCCCAGGCAGAGGTTACAGAACTTCGTGCAGAGCGCGAACGTGTGAGCCTTGAGCGTTGCTGGAGCAAGTGTGGTCGGAGATGGCGGCCATGTCGCAGCTCATTCCTGAAGTTCGGATGCCAGAATCATAGCTCAGCCATTCAAGTCCAACACTGCAACACGACCAAATGTCATTAACAGCTGACAACTTAAGACCCCACATGCAAAAGGCACATTGCCTATGCAATAAAGTTTGCGCGCCGGTGCCCACAGCCTAGCAAGGTGTGAACCGGAAGAGGGAGCGTTGGCCTTAGCATTGTCGCGGGAATCGGTCACCCTCCAATGGTAAGATGTCACTGCTGATTGGATGCTGCAATTGATATTCTGATATCGCTTGTTCCCTCGTGTTCATCCACAACCAGTTCAGGATCAGTAATTGTCTCAACAGGGGCATGGCAGGTTTTCCAGTCGCCTTCTCGGACAGGTGGCAGGGCAAAATGGACAGGTCTTGGGACAACAGTTTGGACTCGAAGTGTTTCCAATGCTTTTCCCTCATGGAGTCACCACCGACGGTATTCCTGAGGAAGCTAGCGGAGCAAAAGCACGAGTTGCAAGAGAAGTTAAAACTCTCAGAGCAACTTCGACAGGCAGATCAGAGTGTCAACTGTGTTTCTACTGATGTTGTTCTGCAGGCGCAGTGCAGAGCACCCTTTCTTTTGTTTATTCACGGTCCATGCAACTGTTCATAATTATCAGTCGGTATTACATGATTATATAATTTAGTAGTCCTACTTTATTATCAATAGCCGTTAATAACCATGATCAGGATGGACTTTGATTGAACCTCTAATTTTTTACATTTTTTTAAGGACAACCATATGACTAACCTCTAGATTTTTAAGGATGAGGTGATTCCTTGACAAAGACAATCAGGATGTTGATTTCCTACGGCCAACACTGCCCTTAGCTTCGGATGCTAAGCCCGCTGTCCATGGGCGGTCCATGGGAGGCTGCGCGAGACCGATGCGTGGGGGCGCCTCAGTGGGAGCTTTGACGCCCCGTTTCAGGTGGCATGAGGCCTACTAGCAGTTTGCACTTTTGGCTATGGGTCAATATTAACCCACCAATTTCATGGTGGATAATAACCAAAAGACTATAGGGAAATAATGGTTACTGATAGGGGAACCAGGGGTACAGGTTTTTGACCCACAGCCATATTAATCCCTTATAATTGATTGTTACCCAGTGGTACTATTCAGCTATCAATTAGCAGGGAGAATTGTTGATTGATAGTACTTGTCAGTTGAATTCTACTATCTTGGAAATTAATACTAGTTCTACTAGCTTGGAAATAGTTCTATACTAGTTAGTTCTTAAGATTCTATTACACTGTTGATAACTTGGTTCTTCTAGCTTGTCAATAGTTCTATCAATTGATTGTTAGTCGATATTTGAACCCCTTGCAGGATATGTTTGACAATTGCTAGTCCTAGTCTCGATCAGCATGGTCCCAACCGAGTTCCAACTGGAACAGCCAAGAAGAGCTGGCTCAAGACATGGCTATGAGTCAAGGCTTTAACCAACAAGTTTATGGGGGATATTAACCAACAATAATAGTTAATATTAAGCGATCAACAAATGGAGCATTCACCAACAATAATAGGGAAAACAAAGACTAATGATGGAGGAACCAGAGGTACAGGGTGAACTGACCAACAGCCACATGAAAAGCCAGCTAGAACAACTGACTCGGAACCAAAGGTAGCGATGGAGAGAGTGAGAGAGAGAGCTACAAGAATCATTGCCATGTGGTTCGAGAACCCGGTTTCTCTTGAAGCAACGCAGGCTTGAGATGATGCAGGTTTAATGGATATTTCTTTGAGGCCAGACACAGACTTTGTTACATCAGATGCTGACCTCGGGTGGCTTGACCAGGCCAGAAGCTGATTGTTCGTTCAAAGTGTACACATATTTGCTTCCATACAAAGATGTAGATTTTGGATTCTAAGATGTAGGCTGACGACGTTTGATGATGGCTGATGTAGCTATTGCATTCTGTCAAGTTGGTCTATCTCGCTATGGCTGTTCCCCGTGGCAAGCACCAATCCCGCCGGCTTCCGGCTCAAGAGTCGCATTCGCCAAGCAAGGCTTGCACCAGTTATCGCGCCCTGACTCCAAAGGACTGGCCGGCCCTCAGGAGTGTGACCCTGAATCCAGGATCGCACTCGATGAGAGCATGCCATTGGCCTTCAGAGCACAGCGCGGATGGGACGAATCCATGTGGGGTGATCCCGTGGCAGGAGAGCCACTCAGAAATGTGAGCCGCAACCGCTTCAGGGTGGCGCTGACGCAGTGGTTCGGGGCCTCCCTGTGAAGTGGGCCATGGGTTTGCAGTGATATGCAGCAGATTCAACCAACGTTTGCAGCAAGACAGAAAAGATCTTCGAGCAACTCAGGGTGCATTTACTGTATGTGTTTTTGCCGTCCTCCTGGTGGACAGATCTCACACGGACCGTGATGCATTTGGTGGGGACAGCCCGTCAGTTCTGTGCAATGCCGAGCTGTCACCACCGTTTCAGGATCAGCTGAGTGCAGGAACTAGGCACAACGAGCAAGCTTACTGAATGATGCTTGATTTGATTTTGGCTTACTGACTGATGCTCAGTTTAATTTTGGAAGAAACAACCGTATCAAACAGGGCAGTGCAGTCGGTATTGCGTGAGCGGATTGCAGTTCCGCAGTCCTGAGCACACAGACAGTGCGGTCCAACATGCACTGCGATTCTAGCCAGCCAGTGGGTCATGGCCCGGAATAACTTGTGGTGACAGCTCCGAAGTAAAAGAACCGCTGCAGGAATTCTCGATTCCGGGTTTGGCATCCCATGGGGCACATTCATGCACATTCTATGATTAGCTTGGAAGTTTGTGTTTTGCCATGGCGGCTGTTCGGGTATGAGGAATCACCATGGTCCATAGTTTTTGCATCTAGATATGTTGCAGCACCATGATCGTATTCATGATGCTCATGATGATTGTTCTTTTCCAGGTAACGTGAGCAAACTTGTGATAACTTTTGGAATCCAGATGTAATATATGTATACCTACCAACACCCATGCTTACGCACATGTTTCCACGGTTGATATCAGCCCGTGGTTTTGGACATGTTGTTTTCCGTAAGATTTGGAATGCTTGGTTGGCTAACAAGCATTCAGAGGGGTTGAAACCACCAACCAGTAGTGATCGTTAACATTCAAAAGCCATCAAGAACCACTGCTAAAATACCACTAAATCCACTAATTCGCATCCACGAATTGATATCCACTCATTCGTCACTATAATTGACCACTATTTGTTAGCTACTGATTCACCACTAAAATGGATATCCACTTATTAACCATGACTTTTATCCACTGATACATTGGCTCATCCCACTGTGCAGCGAGCATCCTGCCATTTCGCTCAGGAGCAAATCCTCCAACGGCGGCAGAAGCACCGTCATGAGCCCGGCCCGGCTGCATCATTGCCGTTTCATACTGGTTCGTTCATTCCACACATGGTCATTGTTGGATGGTTTGGAAGGTCCCCTATTTAGAGAACCCCCAAAGGTACATATATGTATATACATTTATATATTATATATCTGTGTGTGTAATTGTGAGTGTGTTTTGTGTGTAGTTTGTAGGGTGTGTGCGTGTGTGTATTTAATCATCAATCCTTGTATTCTACATTTGCATTTAGATTTTTTTTCATATTCCATCAAATCAATGGTGGTACCTTGCATTGTTATATGATAAAATAATGGTTTGCATGTGCGTTGGAATGTAGCCATCATCATACCAAATCTGAGTTTATCACGTTACCGACAATGTAATTTCTCTTCGGGGTACCACACCATAGGATGGGGCTGTAGTAGTAGTGCCACGATGGCCAAGTGAGATTGTGATACGGTGAGTCAATCCACATGATGGAATCGAGAGCTGACCATCTCCATGCTGGCAATCGAGAGAGTTTCAACGCTACCTTCGCCAAGAAGAGAGACCCACATGCGCAGAGAACATATTTTGCTTTTGCAGCTTTAGCATGTACAACTTGATCTTTTCGACTATGTATTCCCACAAGCGTTGGCGTACTATCCCGCACTACGGATTCTCACAAGTGTCCTGGCGTATTTTTTGCATGTTTCTTGATGTCTTCCTTGCCGCGGTTTTGACACTGATTTTACCCCAAAAAAGAATATAAGGGAGATATGGGCATTTGATTCGTCGTAGGATCAGTGTATGTGTGGTTCTATGGTTCGTGTTGCGTCTCCCAGCAGTTGGAACCGCACTTGTGCTGACATGTTAACTGAATTTCACAGCAGTACTCAGTAATACGCATATTTCCGGCATGTGATGCGGCATGTGTTCTGACATGTGCATACATATGCACTGGCATGTCATCGGGCACAAGGGCTTCTATCTTTTGTCTCCAAATTTGCTGGCATGTGCCTTGCCATGCCCACAGACGTTTACTGATGATCGTAACATGTACTCCGACATGCGCATTTGAGGTCGGGTGCATGACATCCTGCCTGCAGGACTGCTATAGACCTCGAGGCATGCTGCCTGCAGGAATGCTATAGACCTCGAGGCATGCAGGCAAGAGGTAAGGCGCAACATCCTGTCTCCAGATCCGAACTGAGTACTGGAGGTCAAGAGGGCTAGCACATGTACCCTGCAACACGCAAGATGAAAAGCGTAGTTGCAACGACAATGTTGATGCGACCGGAAAAGAAGAGGGAGAGAAGCAAAGAGGAGAAGCAAAGAGGAGGAGGAGGAGGAGGGGCACACCATGATGAGATAAAAATCTCGAGACCCTGACCCTGACCTGACAAGGGAAATGCTTGGCTGCGCACTCTGGATGCGATAATGACACGCCTCCCAAGTCGCTGAGGTGGCGACGGTCACGATGAAGCCTTGGAGGAGAGCCAAACCACTGATGCCTTGGGGAATTTTCAACAGTTTGCAATCGATTTGTGTTATTCATTGTTTCTTTTCATTTCATATTCATTGATTCAGATTTTTCTCATGGTATTCATTGTTTCTATGCATTGAGTAGTGTGTGGGTGTCGCATTAACAAGTTCACTGGTTTGTGTTCAAATCAAACGTATTACTTTTCACAACATTTTGCCTGGCAATCTGACAAAAAAAAACATTGTCGGGGCACAAGGCCTACAGGGCCAGTGGTTTTTAGAATTTACATCGTGTTATGTCCTTGGCAATTTTGGGATCTTCATTCCACGACATCCACATGGACGAAATCCTCAGCCACCGGCGATCTGAAGGATTTGGCACGGTCCATGGAAGATCTGGCTGGCGGGAGCTCGAGCGGGACTGGAAACATCCGTGAGCCGGCACGGGAAAACAGAGGCTGAAGAAGTTTTTCGTGGGAAGGCTGTTGAAATATTCTATTGGGAGCATCGCGAGCAGAAGTAAAGCTAATGTTCATCCTTGGTGGTCATGGTATGGTCATGCTGTCGTTGAGATGCGTACTAGCTGGTATAGCCATCACTTCATGGTATTTCCCATAGATTTTAGGATGCGCAGGATGTTGTCGGTGAGATGTGCGTGCCATTTGTCGCCTCATGGCTTTCAGGACGAAGCCACAACGATCTCTTCAAAGAAGTCGCACTGCTGGGAGCTGAGACCCTGGGCGCTGAGATGGTCCTTGGTCAGCAGAAGTTCCCTGGTTTGTGGAGGGTGCTTTCTTGGTAACCTGGCTGGCTATGACATCAGGATCTCATAGCTTGAAACTTCGGACTTGCCACCAGGGTCGCCAGGGTCAGCTGAGGTGGGATCCATTGGAGGGAGTGGTGCGGCAGCTGTGGAGGCGCCGATGGTGGTACTGGTTTCGGGTGCTGTGCTGGTTGCTGCTTGTGTTGGACAGATGGATTTTCATCCTGACAGGCGCTCACAAGCATGCGCGCAAAGGCGCGGCCTTGGGGTCGGTGTCAACACAGCTTCACCCCTGGCTGCCTGTGACGCCAACGTTTGCAGGCTGACAGCGGCTTGGGTGTGAGCCCCAGTAGAGAAGTTGCCAAAGACTTAGCAACTGAGCTGGCTATGGGTCAATATTAATCAACCAACTAATGGGGGATAACCACCAACAATAAGAAGGGAAACAATGGTTAATGATAGGGGAACCAGGGGTACGGGGTTTTGACCCACAGCCAGCTGGTGATGTTGCAGCTGTGTTTGGTCAAAGGGACCTGTTTTTTTTGTGTCGCAGCAATTCACGGCTTCAGCTCGAGAGCCAAGCGGCGGGGTCAAGCAATGGACGACGCGGCAAAGCACACCGTCATCCCTGAGATTCTGTGACTTTGTGGCAGGGAGTTGGTTTGATGCTTCATGCTACCTGAAAGGTACTGCAAGGGGACACCCATGGTTTTGCTGCTGGGTATTGGAGCTTTCCGGCGCCTGAGAATTGAGGCCTAAAGCGGGCCTGGTCTACTCAGAGCCGCTTGGCTACTGCTACTTGCTCTTGATGCTCAATAATGGCTTGTAGCCAGTGGTTCATCATGATCGGTACTGGTTTGCTAGTGTTTATGATGGTTGAAATGCTCAGCTATGGCTAAACTAACTATTGATGAATCATTGATGGTATGGTCGCGAAACTGCTAGCTGTTGGGTCCTATGATTTTTGGATGTCTTGCCAATCTGCAGCACCAGCCATCATTTTTTGTTTTTTTGTTCCCACGCATGGGTTTCCCACCCGCATGGCATTCCGGTCACTGAGGAAAGGCAACCTTTCCGAAGTCTTGTGCAAGCCGAAGATCATGCCGATCAAGCAGCCTGGCTGAGAAACCAGGAGAAACCGATCAAACCAGAAAGCTCCATATTGTTTTAGCTTTCCTGAGAATAAACATTCTAAGGGCCGGATGGTGGAAGGGAAAAAATTCAAGTGGATCGTACTCCCGATTGCATGTTAGAGAACAGGCCCCATTATGCACCTCTATTGGTCGGGGATGATTTCAAGCGGCGTAGTTCGATGAAAATTCGAAACGTGGGCATCCAAACATATCCAAACATATCCAATCAAAAGCAGATGCTCAAAGTGCAAACTGGAAAACTGTTTGCAGAACCTGGTCCTTCACCGGCCCACAGTAGCCAACAACCCCAAGGTCAGCAACCCTGGAACAGATTGAACAGATGGAGAAGGAGTTTCAGGCCCTGGCAGCAGCTCGAAGTCTGGGCAACATCATGCCGGATCTTGACATATGTTCACCCCACCAATTTGGGTCAGCTACATCCAGTTGGCTACATGTTTTTTTTCTCAAAGGGGACCCCAAAAAATGGTCGCTTGGTTACTTTAAACATCTTTAAACGGTTAATGTTGGATGATTTGGGGGGACCGCTATTGTAAGAAGCTACCATAATAAAGAGAGATACATGTACTGTAGACGTATAAATGCAGATATTTATCAAAGTATCTCAAATTATGATTTCATACATTTCCATATGTATATTTTCATATTTATATTTAATAGATACATTTATTTGTATATATTTCCATGTGTATTTCTTTATTTGTTTCTATGCATTTATTAGCTCTGACCTACTCCCAGACACTTCTCCCAGGAGTATGCTCAGCAACAACAGGGCGGGCAGCAACGCTGAGCGGCGCGCAGTGCTTCCGCATGGCTTACGTCGCAGCTGCAGAATTTGAGACGTGGAAAAGCGTGCGGTGCATGTTTGGCTGGTGGTTTGATGGACATTTTTCCCGGATGTCCATATTAATCAAATATTGTATAACAAACCTGGAGAGAGAGAGAGAGATAACAAACCAATGTAGGCATTCTATATTATTTCCCACTATTGGTTAATATTTGTTTGGCTGGTGGTTTGATTGATATGGCTATGGGTCAAGCAGTTAAGCAACCAATTTCATGGTGGTTAATAACCAACAAACTATAGGGAAAACAATGGTTAATGATAGGGAACCAGGGGTACGGGGTTTTGACCCACAGCCATATTTTTCCCGAATGTCTTAACAAATGGCTATGGGTCAATATTAACCAACCAATTTCATGGGAAATAACAACAAATTTCATAGGGAAAACAATGGTTATATAATGATACGGAAACCAGGGTTTGACCCACAGCCAAATCAGTGTAAGAGAAGGTATGCCCTGGGTTATTCCTTTGGCCCATCCATATCTAGGGAGACTTTTGTCGGATAGTTATTCGTACGGTGGTCCTAGGAGCCTTGGGTCAGGCATATCTTGATTAGGTTGTACCAGCAGGGGCTTCGATGCCAAGGAAATAGGTTCCCTTTTGGAAGCACCGTTGAAGTACTGCAACTGTCATCCCGTGCTGAATCGGCCGGGCCGTGCAGTTCATGGTGGCAAAATGTGATCATAGCTGATCATAGCTGAGATCATGACTGAGATCCTAGCTGAGATCATAGCTGATCATATGCCTCAAGCCTGTGATGTGTTCTTCCTGTCTCGAGGTGATTTGGCCACTGTCGCGGCCTCAGTTTTTGAAAAAAATTTGGTGCCCTTGCATCTGCTGTTGCTTACAGTCCCTTGCATCACCTCATGGGGAAATGTCACACTTGGTGTCCGACACGCTTGCGAATAGCACGGTGCCTGCGCCATCCTGCGCCCATGAAAGCTGCACCACTGAGGGTGGTTCTGTGCTGCCGGTGTTCGGCATGACAACTGGCGTTCAGGGCTAAGTACTCCAGAGCCTGCCGATGCTTCAAAGCTCTCGGGGGACCAAAGTTCATAGCATCAGGACCTCATCGACATGTGGGCGTTTCCTCAAAATTGGGACCCCTGAAAAACGTTTGGTTCATCAATGTTCATCATACCTAGTGATGGTTGATGAACCATTTCGTTCATACCATCCAGTTCATCAATGTTCATTGGTTCATGCCTAGTAATGGTTGATCAACTGGATGCTTTTAGGGCACCCCAAACTGGCTTGAGACTTCGCATCGGCCGTCAGAAATGTTTTGGTCCGCCAAGGACCTCTTGGGAGGTGATGGCAGTGGTCCCAACACCCAGCGCAGCGGCACGAAGCCTCAGGGCCGCCAGCGCTTGTTGGGGTCAATGGTGGTTTAGCTTGGGCTTAATGGTGGTTAATAGTGGCTACATTCGGTTGGTTAAGTTAAGCTGGTAATGGAAAACCGCCATTTGTTTAGATGGAAAACAAAGGAAACCAGCTATTTCTACGGTAGATTTTCTATTGCCGGGTTAGTTTACCAGAGGGCATTGCCAGTTGAGAAGCATCAATTCACGGAGATGATGTGAGGATTGCCTCGACTGCGCCAAAGCCGACACAAAGAGCATTGCAGTCAGAATCCCCCAACCTCGCTATGATGTTCACAACAGGAAAATGGTCAGTTTTTGGCATCCATTCAATCAACAGGCAGCAACGATATGATGAACGTGATGATACTGCAAACATGTTTTACCCAGAGTTCTATCACATGCCATTCCAGGGTTTGCATATATATATATATATACATCTATATATACATATATCATATATCAACGTTACATGCACCATGTGACATACGGAGAAAATAGACCTACCCGCTTACTGCCCATGAAGCCGATCATTGATTTCCAGTACCCAAAAGGATGTTCGCGTCCCGTGTCTCAGTGCCTAAGGACGCAGTGTGCGCAGCACTGTCTCTGGTCCAGCAGGGGTGGAGGTCGGAGGGAGAAGTTTGTGCAGCCCAGTGCCTTTCAGCAGATTTCAGTTGGTCCACGTTGCTGTGTTGCTCCGGAGATGCCTAGTGAACTGATGCATTGTGTGATGTTTGCATCATTGCAGGCTCATGGTCGTCATCCATATTGTCATTTGGCATCATTCAGCCACTCTTTGGATCCTGGAATTTCATGATCATAGGATGTTTGCATATCTAAAAAAAACTTGGATTCTGGATCTTCATGGTCATAGGATGGACATTTCTTCCTTCGCAGAAATCCCAGAGGAAACACTCGGCAGACCGCCGCAGCCAGGCCCATGCCCCGGCTTCGCCAGCTTTTGGAGCAGCTCACTGAGAACCATCTTCAGCCTGAGCTCAGCCATCTGAAGAGCATCGGCCAGCCATCATGAGGGGCATCATGAACGATCACCAGAAAAGCAGCATTTCATAGCATTAATTCACCAGTGTGAGCCATAAGAATTGACATGCATTTGATGCTGGTTCATACGGGTTGAACATACTTAACAATTAGAACAAACTGCCATCAACCTGCCCAGCCAGCATTCGAGTTCTTATGGATGCAAGGGGTGCCATGTGGGAGCTGAGGCGGAAGTTCACAGGTGCCACCAGCTGAGAGCGATCACCCGGTGAATGGATGGGTGAATGGATGGTAGTTCCTTGGAATGGGATACCATTAATGGTTGGTTAATTGGTTGGCTTGGTAGTTTCTAAGGAACTACCATGAGTGGTAGTTCCTTAGCATGGGATGCCCCCAAAGTGGTTGGCTTGTTGCTTTAGACGGTTAATTGACTGGATGTTGTTCCTGCCACGGCATGACTTGAGAAACAGCCGGATTGGGAATACCGATGAGTTCATACTGGTAAATGATGCATCGTTGATGATGATTAATCATGGCCAATACCGAATACTAGTTCACGGTTGGTGAATGGCTCAACATCTATCATGTTTCATCATAGTTTGTAATGGTTTATTTCTAATTCTGGGAGTGGTTTTGTAGGATTAATGATGGTGAATAATGGTTGGTAATAACTAGTGCTGTCAAAATGTTCAATATTGCCCTATGATGGTTCACAACTCATGGTTCAACAATTCTCATACTGGCTAACTACGATTAATGGCTAATGATGGTTATCTCAATGGTGAAGGATGTGGAGAAGCACTACATGTGATGAATTGAGACATTCCGGAAAATTGGCAACGTTGCGTCTCCGGATTAGTTTGCTGGGCGGTCAAGAAAACGCAACGGCCACACATACAAGCTTTCTGAGAATTGGGAGATGGCACCGGCTCAACATGGGAAACCAGAATTTGCAAAATTGGATGGGTGAAAATCCCAACAACTAAGAAAAGTTTATTCATTTCTGGCAAATTCTGGTTTGGATCGAGGCGCTTGGTTTTCATGTTCAATGCTTCACCGGTATCCAAAGATTCTCTGTGAACCTTTGGTGATCTTCGGTCGTGGGAAGTACACAAACCATTCTTACGCGTTAACCTCCACTATTCACCCTTGCCATTTTGGCTCCAGCGCCGGTCCAGCTTGGTCTCCGCCATGGCGGTCGCTGCGGTGGCTGCCAGCGCTGCCAATGAGGCACCAAGCACCACATAGCATGACCAATCAGATGGTACTTTCCATATGGCTATGGGTCAATATTAACCGTCAATAATGGCTTGTAATGACCAACCAAATCATAGGGAAAACAATGGTTAAGGATGGGGGAACCAGGGGTACAAGGTTTTGACCCACAGCCATATGGCTATGGGTCAATATTAGGCAACCAATTTTCTGGGGATGATACGGACCCATTTTATAGGGAGAACAGCCTGGTTTCTCAAAATGGGGGACCCCAAAAATGGTTGGTTTATCACCTAGACATGCTTAAAAATTGATGATTTGGGGGTCTCCTATTTTGAGAAACACCCAATATGGTGGTTTCTATTTCTTTAGGTAATTTCAATGGCTAGTACCAGGGGACAATGGCCAACAATAATCGTTAAACGGGTACTATCTTCTGGTTTCTAATTAGCTGGCGGTACGTCCAAACCATCAAATATTCATCATTTGCAGTAATTAACCAGTCATTTTGGGGTCCCCTTATTTGGAGAAACCCCCATAGAACATCTACTAGTAATGCTGGGTTTGTGTTAGTAATTGATGGTTATCAATGGTTCATGAGTTGATGGTTGATGGTGGGCATCATGATTAACAGGTGGGGATAGTAATTAGTAATTGTGAGGGACGCATCATGACAAAGCTGATGGTGAAGGGAATGTTTGGAAATCGTTAGTTATGCCTAGTGGGAACAGTCATATAGCATGTTATTGCCATGTACACTATATGAATCCTGGTTGTAGCAACCATATGGTTTATTCACTCAACAATGATCAATGATGGTTAATCACTGGAATTCACTGGCTGGTGGTCCATGGTGGTCATTGGTGGTACGGATGTTGGTGGAACAGCAACAGGCCCCTGTTGTGGCGCCGGGCCAGGTCATTGATGATGCCAAAGCACGCCTCATTGAGCGCGCCCTGGTGAGGTCGATGGCTTGGCATTGCCAAGCCAATGATTGACGAAGGTAAAGATTTGAAAGGTAAAAATGACTAGTGTTCAATGACTGGTGTTGTCCAAGTTAATCACTAAGGTATAGAAATGACTAGTGTTCAATGACTGGTGTTGTCCAAGTTAATCACTAAGGTATAGAAATGACTAGTGTTCAATGACTGGTGTTGTCCAGGTTAACCCATCGTGGACGGCACATTATGGGTTAATGATATTACCACTGCCTTTGTGTTTGATCATTGAACCAATCAATCATGGTGATCACTTCGTTTTTTTGTTGCAGCGGGACGGGCAGGAGTAGAAGTCAAATTTCAGTCCTATACATGTCTTATGACAGTGTTAGCAGTAGCAGCCCTCCTGGTTGCAGTAACAGTTGTAATAGTGTTCGCAGCCGCACTCGTAGTAGAAGGAGGAGTAGTATCGGCGGCGGCGGCGGTGGTGGTGGTGGGTGGTGGTTGGGTGATTGCTGCATAGCCAAACGGACATTATCACCTACACCCCTGTGATGAATGATTCACTTGGTCACAGAAGAGTTCATCATGTGTTGCAAATGGGTGGCTACGCCCCTAGCAGTCTCAGGGACGGAGGAGAAACATGTTCATGGCTGGGCTGACACTAAAGGCCAGGATTCCAGGATGCCTTTGTGACACAACTGGTGCCTTCCCAACGAAAAAGCGGTGGGTTTTCTGGGATCGATGGGCCCACCGCTGTGACGCCAAGGCATGTTGCTTCGTGGCATAGCACCGGAGGATGTGGCGGACATCGCGGAGGTCCCAAGGAGCCAAGTCGTAGGCGTTGCGGATCCACAAGACGTGGATCCAGACGTTAAGGAGGGAGCCGATGCCGCAACAGAAGAACTGTGCCTTGGAGACATGGATGCACCTGGTACGTCATGGTGCTGCTTATCATGGCTTGGTCATACTCCATAAATGGTGTACCAGCCAAACTTGGTTACTTCCCTCCTAGTAATGGCTACTATTGGACAGTACGCGCAGGTACCCCTGCAGAAACCCATGTTACAAACCATTCGGGCTGCACAGCGCTTAGGTCGCCCACATCAGCCGGGCTCTCTCCGAAAGCTGAAGAACAAGATGTCACTTGGAGAGCGGAAACACGCGGAGAAAGGCTGTGAAAGGTCTTTTGTGTGAAGCGAATGGTTCATGTTTGATCATGTATGCACATGTGTCGAGGAGTCAATGATACTTCACTCACATTGAAATTGATTTTCAAGTACCCTCTGGTAAACTAACATGGCAATGGAAAATCACCATATTTTGTAGAGAAACCCTGGGAAATCATCCATTTATGGTGGATTTTCCATTGCCATGTTAGTTTACCAGAGGGTAGCATGTGCTCAGTTTCAATTGAGACCTGACGGAAAACAACTGATCCATGGATTCTTGGTTCAAGGGCTGTGCACAGACACAGATCCTTTCGCACCCTTCGCCCTGATTTTCGGTGCCAAGTACTTTGGAGCCAAGCCATTTATGGCGCGATCCTCTCGCATGCACCGAGTCATTTCTTCGAAAGCCTTCCCAGGAGTTGTTCTTGGCCTCCTGGGCATCGTCTTGGTGTGTTCCCCGAGGCCCGAAATATTTGATCACTTTTTTTTTGAGAGATTGATGTTTTGTCACGTGCGGATACATGTTGGGTCACGAAGGTTTACATATTGTCCTGGCATGTCCTAGTGCAGCACGTTGACTTAGCAGCGTAATTCATTGGTATTGGTACCAAATTGCTAGGAGCGCAAGGGTAGTGCCCCTAGGAGCTTCGTTTTCAGCGCCTCTCCAAGCACACGGGCGTTGGAAGCCCCCAGTCCTTCTGTTCAGCGGCACAGTGGAGGTGTAGAGAACCATGGGATGCCCATGTCCACGTTGTCCACCTTCACATGTGGAATCCTTCTCGTTGGGGCTCTGTCAACCACCCGGCGAGTCAAGAAGACAGTGGCTGTGAGAGCGGAAGGCATTTTGGGAGGGCTAGGTGACTTGAAAAAGGACATTGATGAGGAAAACGAGATGGAGAAAGAAGGTGCTCCGGAAGTGGCTGCTAGATCCAGACAAGAGCAGGATGATTTGGGGCAGTTCATGGACAAAGACCTTGATGAAACAGACTTGGAAGAATATGCCAAGCAAATTGCCCAAAAGGAAGCAGAGGACACTTCGCAAAGGCAGGTTCGCTATGAGCTCTACCCCTCCAAACAGTATGTCCTTTACCTGGCCAAGAAGAATGCTATCAAGACATGGATGCCTGATGGGCCAGATGGGAGGAACCGTGGTTGCCTCGAGGTGCAAATTGCCGTTGCGACCGAGAAGATCCGCAACATGATTTTGCACATGCGTGAGTTCCGCCGTGACTACAAGTGCCGCCTGAAGCTGGTGACTGGGTGGATTGCAGCTATGAACTTTCCTTTTTAGCTTTTTTGGGATATGATTGATTTACCATGTAACTACCACTAAAAGTTAGACTTTTCGCAAGGGATCTAACAGCCACCAAGGTGAGTTTGGTGTGCAAACGCCGCAAGATGTTGGACAAGTTGGCCACCAAGAACCTCGAGGCCTACATGAAGATCCGAGAGGAGTTGAAGATCCGTCATGTGTACCGCATTGAGGCGCTCAAGGGCCGGCTCGGGGCCTATGTGTATCTCGGTCGCAGGGAGGCTACCCATGGTTTTGCCCTCTGGTATGCTCACCGGGAAGTGAGAAAAATACAGTTTTCTATAGCTAAACCATGGTGAATTGAAGTGGATTTTCATGGATCTTCTGGTTTAGCTTGGTTCGTCTAACAAAGTGACCGCACAAGGCGGTGGCGGAAGTGTTCAGAATAGATAGCGTATAGGAAGAGAGAGTTGTTTGAGATGAAGTCATGGTGTGGATGATGGTTGAAGGTGCTGACGATGGTGTTTTTTCCGTGTTGTGTTGGTGTTTTTGCTGAAATGTTTTTCTCTTCTGATGTTTTTTCTTTTCTGGTGTTTCTTTCTCTCTGGTGTCTTTTCTCTTATGTGTTTTTTTTCTTTGCTGGTGTTTTTGCTCCGGTGTTTTTCCCCACCTGTCAGGTGAGGGTTGTTAGATTTTATCAGAGCTGACGCCTCCTCCTCCTCCTTCTCCTCCTCGTCCTCCTCCTCCTCGCTGGACCTCAACTACGACCATGCACGACTAGTGGTCGCTGCCGGACCTCAACCACGACCATGCACGACTAGTGGTCGCTGCCGGACCTCAACCACGACCATGCACGACTAGTGGTCGCTGCCGGACCTCAACCACGACCATGCACGACTAGTGGTCGCTGCCGGACCTCAACCACGATCATCTATGCCTAGTGGTCGCTGCCGGACCTCAACCACGAC
>VSDK01012414.1:221695-246789 GCA_009767595.1 Symbiodinium kawagutii
AATGTCAAAAGAAATGACAGGATAGAATGTCAGAAGATATGTCAGAAGACATGTCAGAAAGAATGTCAGAAGATATGTCAGAGAGAATGTCAAAAGATATGCCAGAAAGAATGTCAGAGAGAATGGCAGAACATATGTCAGAGAGAATGTCACAAGAGATGTCAGGAAGAATGTCACAGAGAATGTCAGAAGAGATGTCAGAAAGAATGCCAGAAGAGATGCCAAAAAGAACGTCAAAAGATATGCCAGAAAGAATGTCAGAGAGAATGTCAATAGAAATGTCAGGATAGAATGTCAGAAGAAATGTCAGAAGATATGGCAGAAAGAATGCCAGAAGAGATGTCAGAAAGAATGTCAAAAGATATGCCAGAAAGAATGTCAGAGAGAATGTCAGAAGATATGTCAGGATAGAATGTCAGAAGAAATGTCAGAAAGAATGTCAGAAGATATGTCAGAGAGAATGTCAGAAGATATGTCGGAGAGATATGCCAGAAAGAATGTCAGAGAGAATGTCAGAAAGAATGCCAGAAAGAATGTCAGAAGAAATGGCAGAAAGAATGTCAAAAGATATGCCAGAAAGAATGTCAGAGAGAATGTCAGAAGAAATGTCAGAAGACATGTCAGAAAGAATGTCAGAAAGAATGTCAGAAGATATGTCGGAGAGAATGTCAAAAGATATGCCAGAAAGAATATCCGACTAGAAAGTTGTCAGAAAGAACGTCAGAAGATGTGCCAGAAAGGATGTCAGAAAGAATGTCAAAAGGTATGCCAGAGAAAATGTCAGAAGATATGGCAGAAAGAATGCCAGAAGAATGTCGCGGAGAATGTCAGAAAGAATGTCATTCTAAATGTCGGAGAGAATGTCAGACAAAAGTGGAGCCAACAAGCGGTGTTGAAATGACATGGTGGGGATCACTCGAAGTAAAGTATTTTCATTGCTGTTTTTGCTCCGGTGTTCTCTCTGGTGTGTCCTCTTCAGAGTTTTTTCTCTGCAGTTGTTTTTCGTACTGGGCTGTTTCACTTTCTGGCCAATGCACTTGGCTGTGACGCTGGCTTGGCTGTGACACCTACTTGGCTGTGACATTCACTTGCTTGTGAAAATTTCTCGGCGGTGACATGTACTCGGTCGTTACACTTGGTTGTTACACATACCTGGCTGTCGCACCGACTTGGCTGTTCTACTGGGTGTGCGATGATGATGATGATGATGATGATGATGACGACGACGACGACGACGAAGATCAGGATGATGATGATGATGATGATGCTGATTCTGATGCTGATGCTGATGGTGATGGTGGTGATGATGGTGATGATGGTGATGATGATGATGATGATGATGGTGCTGATGATGATGATGATGATGATGATGATGATGATGATGATGATGATGATGATGTTGTTTGGTTCCACATGGAACTTTCAAAAACGTCACAGAACCCTGGTTCTTGATGATTTTGACTTGCAAACATGCGTTTCACCACAACGCCGTGCACTTTTCCTTTTCCAAGAGTGGCACAGACGTTTGCTTTTTGTGCAATTTTGACTTGCAGACGCAGGTTTCACCACACAGCCATCCACTTTTTGCATGTTTCATGTTCCAAACTACCCTTGAGATTGTTTTACGATTTTGACTTGCAAATCCGCGTTTTGCCACAGCGAGGTGCAATTTTTGCCGATCCCTTCCCACGGTCGATCCCTTTCCCCAACTGAGCTATCATTCAAGCATGCACACCCACATTTGTACTCTTCTCTCTGGTCTGACAGACTGCCTGCTTCAACTTTCCAGGACTGACTGCTTCAACTTTCCATAGGTCGGACGTTCGACTTCCAGTTTTTTTCGACCAGAGGGTCATTCTTCTTTTCCCTTCCTGGCCTTTGTAGATGTACTCGCCAGCTTTGCCCGGCGATGGGCTTTGAGCAGTCTCAAAACCAAAAGCATACCTGAATAGCTGTCACGGACTGCGACAGTGTCCCATACCTACGGGTGAATCATTCATGCATTTCTATGGGCACTTTGGCACACTCCCACAAATATATGGGATGTTATTGAAGATACCTATTGCTCATAGCCATCTATAGCCTACAATTTGCCCATCAGATACTCATGCATAAGAATTAAGAATGTTCAATGGTTATGTGTTGCATGTCTTGCCGCACTGACCTACCATGGCGCTCGCCATGGCTCTCGCTTCAGGTATGTCAACAGGGATCGGCCACCAGCCCCCGGTCGCAAGACCTTGAACCGTTTGAAGAAGGTGAAGCAGCTCATGTCCAGGCGCTTGGCCAACCAGCTACGTCAAGGACGTGAGCACAGGATCATCCACCGAACGCAGAAGAAGCTCAACTTCCGCCGCTGGTGCCGACCGGGTTGCTGCCTGGGTTGCTGGGTAGGTGTTGAAGGTCCAAGGTGTTGCTACAGTCCTTCATTGGTCCTTGTTGAATCTTATAGTCAGGCATTTTGGGCGACGAGATTTTAACAGGTTAAAACAGATTGACGAATTGGTTGGTGATGTTTTGTGATTTTTTTGGGGGGCTTCAGGGCACCCAACAGCCCTCAGTTGCGTGATCCTGTCAGGGGAGTGCGAGCTTATGATGAAGTGGCAGCTGCTGAGAAGGGTATGGAGCTTGGGAAGCTTATGGATCCTCTGAACCTGCCATAGGCGGCCAGATTTGTCAAGGCTGAGAATCTCATGCGCTGATGAAAAAATGTGATGCCGCGCCTGCTTACTTTTCTGCGATGCTTCATGAGGCTTGAGCTGTTGTCAATGATGGCTCGTAAAATGGCTGGAGCTGGTAGGCAGCAGAGCGAGAGAGAATAGACAAGTTGCATGTTTACTCATTATTGATGGTTATTATCCTATTATTTGCTGTTCTTAATGGTTAATGGTTTTAACACTCTCATAACCCACTATTATCCACCATTAAACATTACAAAGGTTGCGCATTTTTCCCTGCATTTTAGGAGCTATGCATTTGGCTGAGGCCACACGACCTCCAACGCCGTCACATGGAGCCCTGCAGACGCCGCATGTGCCCGCACCACCTGCACGACCCAAAGTCCAGATCGAGGCAGCGGGGACCAAGAGATTCCGACGTGCCCTGGCTGCGACTGGAACTGCCGTGGAAAATCGGTTGGCGCACCGTTTTGGTCTGCAAGAACTCGGGGCCATTCAGGGCCCAAAAACTTGATGGATCGAGCATTCTTCCTGACAATTGCTGCTGATGACCTATAACGTTTATAGGTTAAGTAATTTTCCATGTTGTTGCTCATTCACTGTGCGTTTTGCTTGTTGGCTAGTAGCTGTTGATAAATCCCCATCAATCATTTTCATCATCATCATCATCATCATCATCATCATCATCATCATCAGCCATCATCAACCATCATCAACCATCATCAACCATCATCATCCATCATCCATCATCATCCATCATCAACCATCCCCATAGCAGCTGTTTCCCGGTTAATCAACTAATCATAATTTTTGGCAAACAAATGTTTGTAATCATGGCCAGTATAGGAGCTGTTCACCAGCCGCCCAATAACAGCACAATCATTAATCATCAATATCACAAACACTGGTAATCATGGTCAATCCAGCTTACCCGTGATGATGCATGGTTAAACATCATGAATCCAAAAGCCAAACATCATCTACCTCAAAAATATCATGATAAATGATCAACTCAACTGCCATCCATCACCCAACTAACCAACCATCATCGACCAGCCATTTACAACCCAACCAAGGCCGAGTTCGACCTCAAACCGCTCCATGCCGGCGCGCCCCCACGGCAGCCGAGGTGGGGTGTCAGACATGTACATCACCGGCAGCCCTGAAGAAGATTGCATTATCGTGGTTTTAGATTGTTTTCATGTTTTTTTTAAGATGGGTTTAGATGGTCTTGAAAGGTTTTTAAGATGGGTTCAGATGGGTTTTAGATTATTTTGATGGGTTTTGAAATGGATTGAGATGGTTGATGGGTTGATGATAGGGTTTAAGATGTATCATTGTATCTTTATATTTATATATATAGATATTATATTTGTGTAAATCAAATATCGTATCATCACGACTTGAAAATGTAGGAATGATTAGGGAAAACCAATGGCAACAGATAAATTTGACCGGCACGGCATTTCTGGATCCAAGTTGTACCTTCGCAAATGATGCGGTTGACTCATCCAACATGACCTGTCGCTCATTGACTCAGTAGGAGTTCCCGTGCATGCTCACAACTGAAATCATGTCCTGATCAAGTAATTACTTATGATATGACTGTCAATTATGTTGATTGGTGAGTTTGCTGGTTCATTTCGATTGGTCACAAAATGTGTTTTTTCCGCTGGCTTGTTGCGTTGATTGCTTGCATCCGTTAATTATGTGTAGAGATCATGTCAAGTTCCCTGATGTTCTTCGGACATACTATAGTATTATACGCGCAGATTCCAGGCTGCTATGGTGGTTTGTTTTCCTTTCGTGGCCGCTGGCCATATAGAATTGAACCACGTTCAGATACTTTCAGACTGTCCTTGAACTGATTCAACTTGCTACGGCTTAGCAATTGCTCCCCAAGGGCACGCTGATCAGCCCTGGAACCGCACATGAAGTCAATGGAGAGGAAAGACATGCAAGGAATGGCAGGGGGCCATTGCCATCAAGGAATGCCCTCAACCTCCATTTGTGTATGATACCTCCAGTTGTTTGGAACGGACACGAAGGCATCATACACAGGACCGAGGCCGAGGCGGTGTTCCTTGAGATGCTTGAAAGTCATCCTGAAGCAGAGCAGGCTTACAAGAAGCCTTGAGCACTGATGTGCATCCCAGCTAGTAACTGGTAAGCTTGGACAGGCCTAAGGACACCTGATGGGCACTAACCTGGAAGCTGAAAAAATCACTTTTTTTAGAAGTGAAACCGTTGTAAATCATGGATTTTCCATGCAACCAGGTGAGTTTGCCAGGGTGTATCCCTGAAGAGCCCGGGGCATGGCTAGGAGCCCACCCAAGTGCTTCGCAAAACCGTCCCGAGCCCTGAAAGGCGCCCAGAGTTTGAACCAAGTGGTGAGGATTCATGGCACCAAAAAACAGAGTGTTTAGAATGACTTGAAACTGCAACTTATTAAAGTTGCAGTGTAAAGTAACTATATTAGTTACTATAGGTACAGTTTAAACTCATATGATGATTGTTATTTACTAAAATTAGTATAGTTACTATAGTTATGTTACTTATTTTACCGAATTGATATCCATCTATCTATCCATCTATCCATCCACCTATCTATCCGTCTATCTCTCCATCTATCTATCCATCTATCGATTTATCTACCGATTTATCTATCTAAGCATCACCCTGGCGCACACGGTGCCGGTGCATCCAATTTGTGGCTCAGCTGCAGGTTGCTTTGAACATGCGACGCATCAAGCTGTTCGTCTTCCAGTGGAAGCGGCGTACCAAGGACAGACTGCAGGGGGCCACGGGGGTGCCACAGGGTGCCTGGGGACCCCATCATGCGGAAGGATGCGCTCATTCCAAATAAAGATCTTGGACAGGCAGATGCTATGACCAGTTCTGGTGAGCTTTGTTGGTCCATGGGTCAGTTCATTCTTGCAGGGTGAATCATCTTGAATGCTGCCTCGACAGGACTTCTTTTGCGATTTCAACCTGCTGAATTCCGGCAGATGCACACGATTCTCAGCAGTCATCTCCGGCCCGGCGAGCAAAATCTTTAAGATGGTCAATACGTGGCTATGCAAATTGCTGATGGATGTAAGCGAATATACATAGTACAGTTGGGCCCCCCCTTTTTTCCCACATCATGGGTGGCTTTCCAAGTGTTCAATAACTTCGCAGTTGGTAACCCACCCTTGGAAGCACCGGCACGAAAGACCGACGAAGGTCATCCATTTGGGATCAAGTACCATTGAAAATTGGAGCTGTGTTCAATTGAAGGCTTGGATCCTGAATGATGGTGGATACTGGTTAAACATGGCAAATGATGGTAAATGAAGGCACTTGATGGTTCATGATGGTTTATGATGGTCAATGATGGTTAGTGATGGCTAATGATGAATGATGAATTTACTTCTTCGTGTCTCTCTCTCTCTCTCTCTCGCTGCGGATTTGTGGGGTCACCATTGATGCCAACCCTGGATTACTAAACCCCTGGTTGATTAATAGGGGGTATTCCCTAAAAGCCTTGGTTTACCATTAAAATGGACCCCAATTAATGAACTCTTGGAGATGGCGGTGGAGAGAGAAATGAATAAACCTACGGTTTATCTATTGATCCTGGGTTAACATTACATACAGGTTGGCAGACATTCCTCCACTGGCACACCATGGTGAGTTGTCGGAGCCCTCTTGCTGAGGAGATCAATTCCTCCGAGGGCTTACGAATCTGATGCACCCGCGATCGTTGGATGACATTCAGAATCCAGTTGATCCAGAGGCCATTGCAGTTCTGATTTAGGCATGGCTCGAACAAGCAGAATAGATAGGTATATATAGATATTGTTGTAATTTTGAAAGCGCAAATTGATGACCAGTGTCCAGTGTTGACGACAACTGGCAAAACGAAAGAAGCAGAAATCCACCTAGCAACAAAAGCACCGGCTGCAAACAGCACAGCAACGAATTATGTGCCTACCAATCTCTTATCACAAATGCAAAAATTGCTTGATACCCGCTGCCAACTACTAGCTCTCAGATAAAAGTGCTGAAGATGCTGTAAAAGCACAAGCTTCAAATTACTGTACACCCTGCTCCTGCCGCGACCACCACCAATTCCCATGTCCTGCCGCATCAATGGAGAACAAAGACTCCAATTCCTGGGCCGGTCGGTATCTATATTATTTATCCTTTATGGCCAGCTGGGTGGACTACAGCTATGAACTTAGCTTTTCAGCTTTTTTGGGATATGATTGATTTACCATACAACCACTAAAAGTTAGACTTTTAGCAAGGGATCTAACAGCCACCAAGCCAGCGTATCCAAAAAATGTACAAAAATGCAGCCGAAAGTATCAAATCGTGGATTCGCTAAGATTCGCTGAAGATTATGACTCACATGTGTGCCACAGTATATCCTGTACTCCCAGATTGGGTGTGCTACTCCCAGATTGGGCCATGTGCCGTGCAGATTCGACAAAAAAAAACGAGCACAACGTGTCCTTGGTGCAGGTGATCATGGACTTCTTCGAAGCCTTTCCTCGATTGGAGGGTCAGCCTCGCTTAGTCGACCTCAGACGTTTCTGTGAAGAGGTGGGGATGGTGACCCGTGGGGACCTGGCTGAGCTCAAAGAGTTGAATGCCGCCGGTGACATTTCGCGAGGATAGGGAACTACGGAACAGTTGGTGGCACTGATATGGAAGCGAATTGGAGTCAGTATGGCATATGGTGGAGTCAGTATGGTGGAATCTGATGGAATCAATATGGTGGTTTCTCAAAATAGGGGGCCCAAAAAATGGTTGGTTGATTATTGTAAATGACTATTGATGGATGATTTGGGGGGTCCCCTATGGCTTGAGAAACCACCATATGGAATCAGTTCGGCATATGATCAAACATGGATATACATCGAGATGGTCCAAGTCATTGCTCCAGAATCCCCTTTGTAATGGAGACAGGTGGAGACGGTTTTCGGACTGCACTACTTGGAGAAGCATCCCTTGCAATCAGTTCCTGAACCTGGGCATGGCATCTTGGCACTCTGAATATCCCTGAATGATGAGAGCATCTTGTAGCAATGAATTATATTTTGAGGTATTCTATCTCTTATCCAATGATTTTTGAATATTCTATCTCCTAGTTGCTTAGCATAGATGCTTGCGCATTGCCAAAAATCTTGGCAGAAGCAAAAATTGCCAGAAATGTTGGGGCAGACATGTACCGAAAATGTTGGGGCAGAACATCATTTGCCAAATCTAGTCTCTTGACAATATATTGAATGTATACGGCAATTCATGGGATGGGAGTCCTGTGTTAGGTTTTATGCAAGGCCGCTCGGAGTTGTAGAAAGGCAACCCAGATGTTTGCAACTTTCAGGATTTCAGGAAAAAAGCGTGCCTTGACCTCTTTGGATGCGTCCCTTTGTTTTCTCTCCCTTAGACTTGATTGTGCAATCGTATCTGGCTAGAGCAGGCCCCAGCAGATATGGAATGCTTTTGCTAAGGTAGGACTATTGTCAAGGTGTGTGCAGTTTTAGGAAATGTGTAGCTTGATGCAGTTGCTGATAGTTCCTGCGTCACGTGCCACGCCAATGCTGCCGCCGAGATGTTCTCACATGGAAGGGATTTCAGCCAAAGCCTCCCAGCGACCCAGCGGCCTACGTGAAGCTCATGAATCGGATCCGGGTCCTGTGTCAAGCACGAGGACGGAAGCTTCAACCCTTGTCCACAGCTACCAGGCCTTACCAGGTCTTACCAGGTCTTCCCACCAGGTTGTAACAGGCACCAGGCACCAAGGGGCGGCCCTGCAGGAATCGACTTGGCCACGTGTTTGGATGAGACCTACTGGTCCACCCTGGATGCCAAAGCTGGGCGCCTTCGGCCGGATCACTTCCTGCGGGCCTTTCCACTCACCAGGAGGGGCTGGTGGAGTCTGGGACCTGGGATCTGTCTTATGCCTCACCCATGGGTGAAGTACAAGATCCGCTGAGACACAAGTTTGGACCTTGAAACCGGTTATAGATATCAGTAGATGTATCATATCCGTCAAAAACTTTGTGCTTTGAACATCTTTGCAGCTACCAACTTGGTGGCAATTTGGAAGCCGAAGTGGAGGATTGAAGCTGGCCCCCGACTTATCGCTCAGGAGTACTCCGACCATCTCGCCAGCTTTGTCGCCAGAAGAGGTGGGAAACGCGGCCAGCGACCAACTTGATCAACTGGTTTACCATGGTGGTACCTACTAACCGTCCAACAAGAACCGTTATTGATAGGGGTGAAGCACCAGTTTTGGGGGCTGCACTGGGCTGCACCATTTTTGGACAAACCTGAATGGAAAGAAGCATGTTTACAGGCGTTACATGCCTCAGCTGCATCGAAACTCAGAGTTGCAAAGTTTCTCAGAGCTTCACTGCTTCACCTGTCCTGATTCCCTTGCTTATTCAAACGGTATTTGTTCCCGACTGATGTGGTTCAATGCTTCAACCGCAATACTCTATATACACCACACGTTTGCTGCGCTAATGTCCCTGGCCAAAGCATGCCAAAGCCACCTCAACCTCAACTTAATTTGCTAAAGTGCGGTGTTTGCAGTGGTTTCGGCGGAGCCATACTTCTCTTGAACAGTTTGATGTGGACCTGCCACAGGTCCTGTTGGTTCCCGGTTCACTTGAGGGGATATGACGGACCTGGACACCCCCAGCCATGCCGCAGATGCGACCGGTGATGCAGCGCTACACCGACGTGGACGGCTTCTTTCGGGTCTTTCTCTTCCAGCGCGAGGCGGCACCTGGGAGGGTCATCTGGGGCAAGTGGCATAGATGGCTGACAGAAATCCTGGGCCAGGGCCAAGGGACCAGTGATCATGAGGCTACGGGCCAACATGAACCTACCAATCATGGGAGATGTTCAAATATGTTTATGATATATTAATCTACCAATTTTATGGGAGATAAGATAAGAACCAACAATATCCAACACTATTGTAACAATGTCAATACCGACAAGTAATATGGTTGGTTAAGATGATAACCAACAATATCAATATCCGATATGTTTATGGGAAACAAGCTGCTTAATGGTTGGGGAACCAGGGGTACAGGGTGACCCATAGCCATGACTCATGGAATCTCATGGATCGAGGTGGAAGACTTCGTGAATGAGACTGTCACTGCACCTGGTTCGACCCATGCATCCACCTCGCCGGGCTTCCCTCTGCAACGCTGGGGGCCTCGGTTCCCAAGGTATCTCAAGGTATCCCAAGGTGTCAGGGCCCCAGCCCTGCAGATGAAACCGGCCAGTAGCTGCCCAGGGCATAGAGTGTCAAGTCAACTTCTCCTTGGTCTCCAGTTTGTGCTCCGCTTTTTGCAAGACTTGATGTGAATTCTGTGGTTGATCTTGATCGAATCTTGCTAGCTTGTCGTTTTACAGCATTGATCTCCTGGTTGATTTTCTTATTTTGCCAAAGTTCCCGCAAAACATGACAAAACAACCCCAACGAAATCACACAGCAGACAACACCTTGCATCATGGGCTCAGAGGTTATCGCCGACCGCAAACTGCACGCGTGCGGTCGATCTACTCGAAGCAGGGCATCGATGGGATCGAGGAGAGCTCAGCAGTGGGAGCTGTTGTGCCATGTTGTGCCGTTCCCTGGGCCCATCAAAAGTGGTGATCGATTGGCACATGCCTTGCTAAGCCGTCACCAAGTAAATCAAAATAAATCAAATAATCACAGCCAGGTTGTGAGATCAGGGATAGGCATGGATTCCCTGGCAACATTCAGTTGGTTCACTTACCGAGGCTCGTCCTCTAGGTGGCCTGAAGTAATCACCCAGATCTCCCATCATGCAGTGTTGGCCCAAGAGCTGTTTCTTCTAGACAGTTTGGCACCATAGGTTCACAGTTTGGATCCGTTTGGGAGATGATATTTGTGCAGATGCAGCTCTGTGGTGATTTTGTAGGGCCTTCATTTCACCTGTCAATTCCCCATGGTGGTCGCTGGGAGCAAAGCTAGGCCTGCTTCATTCAGGTCTCCCGTCCCTCCGCGTGGCCAGGGCAACTTGCCGCTGAGAAGATGTGATGATACCAATTTTGGACAGAATATGATATAGGTATACAGTATGTGTATAGATTTATATATATATATATATTTATATTTTTACTTATGTATATAGATATCATGTGTGTTCGCTTATGTTCCAACATTTTGGATATGATGGATCCAACAGGATCCAACAGGATCCAAGCATTTGTGTTCTCAGCAGTGGCCAAGCTTGGCGACAGGACGACCGGGCAGATGCAACTGATTTGAGTCGCAAAAGACCTCAGACAGCGCGGGAGTGCAGGCAGATCGACAAGGGTCCTGACGTCAGTCGTTGGTTGGTGAGGTTTGCACTACTGGAATATGTTGACAAGCAGATGTTTTTGCCTAAGCCTTGCTGCGCCATCAAGAATGCCGGTGTTTGTATATATCATCTATAGCCTGTTCCTATGATTGTGTGTGTGTGTTGGCACCTTGTTTGCAGCATTTGCTCTCTCAATGCAGGGTCTAGTTGTTGCTGGCTGCAACCCCCAACCGCCATTTGAACTTCGAGCTTCACAAATGATGGCGACGCCAGACCCAATTATACCCAATCATACCCAATCATACCCAACCACTCAAGCCAAAAATATGAAGAGAGAGGGGGGGACTTCTGATCGTCTCGCCGGGACACTTGGTGATTCATCATCAACCACCATGAGTCACCATGAATCATCATGAATTCTGAATCACCATGGTTTCAGCAATAAGCAGCATCAAATAGTCATGAAAATATCCAGATAATTTAGGCTACACCTCAACTAACCATGACCGTTTCAAAAAAAAACACCATCAAACAGCCATCAAGGGCCCAGAAATGTCTGGGATTCACCCGGGGCTCACCCTAAAATCACCAGTTTTTCCAGAAAATTCCAAGTGGTTTCCAGAAAATTGCCAGCTTTCCCCAACAATTTTCACACAAAATCCTAATTTTCCCCCGTTTTACCCACCAATTTTCCATGTTTTTCCACGGCTTCCCCTCGCATTGCCCCCCAGCGTCAGGCCCGAGGACCGTCCTTGCCTGCCACAACGGCCACGCAGCGCAGCCAGCGCGGTGCGCTACGTGAAGCCGGATATGATGCAGCTTGGCGAAGCGCTGGTTTTCGATGGTGATGGGCATGGAGATCTCCAAGGGTTGGCCGAGTATCTCGAGTAATACTAGTTAGTTGATGAATAGTTGCGATATTTGGTTGATGAATAATTGTTTGATACTTGTGATAATTGGCTAGTTGTGATAATTGGTTGATGAATAGTTGTAAGGCGAATTATCATTGGTTGATGAATACTAGTTAGTTGGTTGTGATAATCAATGCTAGTTATTGTATTAAGTAGCCAATGGTTGAGTAAGTTAACTAGTATTCAATCATCCATTTTTTGGAGTTCGATAGTTGTAGTTACCGTAAACTAGCTAGCATTGATCACGTATTTTGGCATGGTATTGCAATGGTGACCCCTCGTATTAATCATGCATTTCAATGGATTTGATATTCAATGGTTACAGTGTTTCATGATGGAAACCACCAAGATAACGATGCTAATAGGATATATCGGCATAACTTTCCTTGATTATAGTTGGGAAGAATGGTTGGTTAATATTATGATTGATGGTGTTCATCAAAAGTGGTGGACCATTGTGAGTGCATCGATGCTTCATGGATGGCTCATGACGAAGGGCGATTGATCATGATATTGGTGCTTATGGTCGGTTAATGGTTGATGGCTGCCTGACAGATATTTAGTTTCAACGATGGTCAACGTAGGTTTCTTCAGATTCGTGCTTGATTCATGGCCGGCCACGATTACCAGTGACTTGTTTGTTGCTGGCTTATATGAACATAGCAATGTAACCATTTATACGCATCAAAGGCCATCGGCCACTGCTTTTTTGTTTGAACTACGCTGGTTATCAATGGTAAATCTGCTAAATGGCTGACTGGTACTTACGTCCCACGGGGTGATTTTCCAAGCACTGAGCCGTGCCACTGACACAAGGAATGAGGACACGTTCCAGTGCTATCATCCCAGACAGAACCCTTCGAAGGGGGTCAAACAATGAACCATACACCAGCCATCATCAGCCGTCATCAGCCATCATCAGCCATCATCAGCCGTCATCAGCCATCATCATTTGCCATCATCAGTCCTCCAGGACTACACTGAGATCCTACGTCATCACAAATCGCGTCCGACTTTGGGACAGCTTCCAAGACTTTGATCGGCTTCGTCGAGGCTCCCAGACTTTCTCATGGATGTGGTAGTTGATTATGGCTCTAGCAGTGGTGAATACCAATGGTGAACAACGTTATAAAATGGCATACACAGTTTAATGTATAATGTTGACCCTTTTTTTACAATGGTATGCACTGTTTATTGACCGGTATTTACAATATGGTGAAAATCAATAGTGAACACCAATGAATAGCAATGGTGAATGGTAAAGAATCTTTTTAACAGATGGTACACCGACGGTTTACAATGGTCAAGGGCTACAGCAATGGTGAATAATGGCAATAACATGTTATAGCAATGGTTAGTGATGGCTATAACCATGGTTGCAGAATCCACGTTGCCCTCTTTGCAGATTGATCTGAGAGCATCCGTTCAACCTTGGGCTTGCCCCACCTGCAGGCGTAGTGCCTCAGATCGGCTTCAAGAATGCGCTGAGCACCATGGGTCTGAAGTTGAGCCTGACCGAGATGCAGGATCTCTACAATAGGCAGCGATTGCAGCTTCTGGGGAGGCTAAGGATGGCTTATTAATAATGGCTGACGCATGGTCAATAGTGGTCAATAATGGTTATTACTGATTGATAATGATTAAGAATGACAGAAATGGTATAGATGATCGTGTTTCTCCGTCACTTTCTCTATCTCACCGCTTGGACACCAGCAACTGGACGCGAATGCACAGCAGTCACAAGGTAGAGGACTGCAGTCGTTCTACCTGGTTTTCACGGCCTGCAGACCACTGGAGAGCATGCCCGGTGGCTGCTGTGAATGATGCTTATTGATGCTTGTTGCCGCAGGTATAGAACTGTTGAGGGCCAGTTCTGCTACCACGACTTCTGCATGGACTTGGATGAAAGCGTACGGAGCCAAATCGAGAAGAACCTGGCAGCCGCCGGGGTCAGGGAAGTGGCTAGTCTGCACGTACCATTGGAAGCGGCAGACATGAAGATCCTCCACAAGGCCGGGACCTCTGAACCACTGGAATCAAGGGCTCAATTGATTGGTTGTTCTCCACGCTGACGCGGTCCCCTGGAAGACAGTCCTCGTTTTTGTTGTGGATCAGTCGCTGCCAGGTTCAATCTGCAATGGCAAGTGACTTGGCTTCATGAAGGTGTTGATTTCTTTTGGAAAAGCCAACTGAACAGTCAGAAGCTGGAGGAAACTTGATGGTTTACAACTTTGTGGCTTTTTGATAGAATTGTATTGGTTCGCGGTTTGGACTTTCACACGGATGACTGCAAAGCATCTATATTTGTAACAGTTTCAGTTTGCATCGTAAGTGTCACACACCTGGCGGGTTCACACACCTGCGGGATCAAGCGCATTGGTGTGCTGAGGGTATGTGAAAGCCCGTGGGTTGGACATTATGGCGATCTTTGAGAACTATAAGAAACCAGGGCAAGCGCAGTATGGGCATGTGCTGGTGCGTAGCTTCTGGCGTGTGCCCAGGCAGCAGTTGCTCAAGCATTGTTTTTCCATAAGGGAGATTAAGGAGCCAGGAATTCATAGATGCTTCAAGACGGGGAGCTAATGGGATACCAGAAGGTTGCCAACCGCATGGACCCGCGTGGCACTTTGCCGGTTGAATTTCGGGCACCCCCTGGACCCACATGTCGCAGTTCTCCTCAAAAGAAGCCTCGCCACCTTGCACCGCCAAGGCTATGAATGACATCAATGTGAAATCGCTTGCAGAGAATGATCTCATGGTGCTTTGCAAGGCTTATTGCGACACAGATCCTCAGATGCAAAGTGGCAGTATTCTTCCCTGCTACTCAAGCATTGAAACCTATTGAAACCTTGTAGAACCCTTGCTTCCAATGCGAATCCCAAAGCCAAACCGCTTGCCTGAGGAGTCAGGAAAAGAGCACCTTGGATCGAACAGCCTTTGCTGGCCTGGGAAACATGAAATGAGGAAATCCTTGTCATGCTTGCAGTCAACAAATGGCTCTCTTTCTCACTCTGTCTATTTATGTTTGGCATTGTTTAGCAGGTTAATTAAACAGCTATCAATCATTCTTCTCCGTAAGGTAGCACACTGAGCATCACGAACCACATATGTCACAAGAAGCTTACCCGTCACATAAACTGATGAGGTGTCAACAAAGTTCTGCCTTGGACCACATGAAGCCATGTAGGATCTTCAGCCTGTCAGTGACGCCTGGCCCCGAGGTTTAACTACCTGAACTTCTGTGCCGTGGTTGATCCCATGAACTCTCGAGTGCCTGGAGCCCTGCAGAAAGGTCACTTGGTAGCCATTGAGGGATGCCCCAACCCAGAAGGATCGGTTTTCGTAGCCATATTGGCATTCATGGCCAGCTGCCGTTGTTTTGCTTGTGCTTTTGAACATGTGGAAGTCCATTCTTGACTAGATTCTGGCAGATCATAAATACAATCATACATGGTTTTCTGTATTCAATTGCATCATTTATAGTATTCAATTCAATTTCATTCAATTTCCCACGCTGTCATCAAAGTTTCCCAGTTGTGACGTCACATTCTCTGATGTTCGGCGTTCACAAGGGAAAGCTCCAAGCGAATCTAAGGTCTGAAGCAGCGCTTGTCCAAGAGCGCGCAGCCAGGCCAGCTGGCCAGCAGAAATGGAGAAACGGTATGTGTTGGCCGTTGTCTCTGTTTAGATAGATAGATAGATAGATAGATAGATAGATAGATAGATAGATAGATACTGTAGATACTGTAGATACTGTAGATACTGTAGATACTGTTGTAGATACTGTAGATAGAAATAGAGAGATATAGATAGATAGATCGATAGATAGATAGATCGATAGATAGATAGAGAGATAGATAGACTTAGATAGATATGGAAATAGCTAGAAGGGACCACGCCTATGCCCCCGATAACCCATATCCCCGCAAAAAATCATCAACATAAATTTGTCTATGATAATTTTATGATAATCTTATGTGGGTTTATCATTATGGGGGCATAGGCGAGGTCCAATAAATAGAAAAGATTAATAACATAATTCTAATAATAAATTATTATGAAGATTATGGGATATTCCTCCACTGCCACGTCTTGCCATATCATCTTCACCAACTTCTTTATTACCTTCATCATCTTGTTCTTCGCCTTCTTCATCTATCAGAAGGTGCGCCCAGATTGGGAGTGGATGGAGAGAAGTTGAGAGCAACCTTGCAAACCTTGACATTCGGTGAGCATGTCAATCAAAGGTTGGGTTCTTGGATTATTTATTTTGCTAAGCCATTTTGGCACAAATTCGTTTTGCCGTTTTTGTTCATCTTTCCACTCTTTGCTGAAGCAATGCCTGAAGCATCAACCCAGACTGACTTCACAGTTGATGGCATCGCTGAATTGGAGAAGCGGTGTCACATCCAGTCCTTGGTCTTGAAGCAGGGCTTTGCATCTCCAAAACTTGTTGATGTGATTGACTTTGCCAATGACAACGCGAAGAAGTTCAGTGAGACAGCACAGCTGAAAACGGTGATGGGCTTGAAAGACACTTGCTTCATTGAGGTGAATGTCTATACCCAAGATGATGATGGTAGTGATTGCAGTGGCGACCATCAACTTCCAGCTACTATGTCATTGCGTTCCCTGATGGACTTTGCCGAGATGGACAGTGAGATGAAGCCAGTCTTGGATTTTCAGTTGAGCTACTACCCAGAAAATCCCGAGAACGGCGACAAACCAAGTTTTCACATCCAGTGTATCTATGAAGACTGGTGATAATTAAATGCAATTTTGTAAGGAGACAGTGAGCCCTGCACAGACAACATAGGTGTTCCAACTCCTTTGATGCATAAGCTTGCCTGAAAAATGGTAGCTACAAAGACCTTTGAGTGCTGAAAAAGATAGAAAAATGAAGTGAGTGAAGCAGTCCACAATCAATCTTCAAAGCTTGACATTCGGTAAGAATTTCAACAGAACCATTTGAGAAAGCATTTTTACTTGTCAGTTTTTCTTTTGAAGCAATCTAATTGCCCAAGCAATCATCAGCATCCTGTTGTGATTTCAGCGCATCAATGGCGACCATCTTTGCCATCAATAAGCACACCAACATTCCTCGTGCCTATGATGTGCCCGCGTTCATTGATTTGAATGCAAACCCGGACTTGGACCCCTATGTGATTTCGGACAAGTCGCATATCATTGGTTCTTTGATGGAAAACCAGACCAAAAAGGATATGCTGGAACTCTTTGAGAAATTCGGCATTCCATTGCGTGGAACGTCCAAGAAGAGCAAGGAGGAGCTGGCGACAATCATTGCCAACAAATTGACTGAGGGTTTGGTGCCCAATGAAGAACCATCTCAGCCCAGTGGTTTCATCACTCTTGACAGCAAAGAAGCCATTGCACGGTTCAGTGCGATGATTTTGACTGAGAGCCTTACAGGTGGAGGAGACCAAGAAGTTGTGAAGAACTTCATCCAGAGCTGTATTGACCAAGGAGCTGACAAAGAAGAATGGTTGCGTTCTGATGGCTGTGCACTGGAGCTTATAGAAGCTTCACGGGAAGTTTCAGAAGGATTTATGACTGCACAATACGACCAGTTGCTTGAGAAGCAGGCAAAAGCAGAAGCTTCCAATCAGCCAGAGGATGAACCGGCTAGCAGTAAAGATGAAGTCGGCAAGTTCAAGAACGTTGCCCTGAACAACCTTGATGACCATCCCTACAAAGTGAAAATCAACGTCATTGGTTCTGAGAAGTCTTTCGTCTTCGGGTTCAGTGCCTCAACCCATTTCAGTGAGATGTTCCAGTCATTGATTGACCTCGGTGTGAATGTTGGAGACCAACAGAACGAGCCAGAGTTCGTGCTTAAGAACTCTGGCGGTGGAACATCTTCAGCTATGGGACATGAGATTGTTTCCAACTGGACCTCCAGCGGTGGTTCATTTGACCTTGTTCCACTCTTGCAGGGAGGTGGAAAGAAAGGCATCAAGCAACAGAAGCAGAAGAAGGTTTTCATTGCTTCCGTTGATGTGAAGAAGAAGGCAGTGGAGCTTGCAAAAAGCGTGATGCCTTCCACTCGCACTACCATTGGAGAACTTGCAGAGCTTGAAAAGTCAGTCAATCAGTTCTGGGCAGATGCTGACATCAATTGCATCACTGCCATTGAAAATCGCATCAAGGAGCTTGACAAAGCCGGCATGGAAAATCTTCAGCGTGCCATTTCCACAGATGCTGGAGGAGACACGGAGTTCAAACTCCGCCAGATGTCATACATCATCTTTGGCAAGCCCATTGTCAATGTCAAAAAACTCCATGAAGACTTGGAGAAGACCATCAGTGCTTGTGAGCTTGCCGTGAAGTCTGTGTTTATGAAGGGGCAGGATGATGGCGGTGAGATGTCAATGAAGAAGCTCCGTGCCATGACGCAGACCTATCTTGACCGGCAGATTGGCGCCAGTGAGTTGCGAGCAGATATGGAATTGTAGAAAATCAGATTTTCCAAAATCAACCGCCACCAGTTTGAAAACAAAAAGCACCAGTTTGAAAACAAAAAGCACCAGTTTGAAAACAAAAAGCACTGGTTTGAAGCACTGGTTTTAAAGCAAAAAGCACCAGTTTGAAAACAAAAAGCATTGGTTTGAAAAGTGGGCGGTTGATGTATTGCCTTGGACACAGACAGTAGCGCTGTGAAGCAGGCAAAGCAGGGAGATGGGGGGAACTCAAGATGAAAAGAAAAAAGCTTTTCTTGCAGTTGGAGCTTTTGGATGAGAATGTCCAAGTTTTCCTCACTATTTTAATTCCAGATACGCTTCATGCCTCACTGCCAGGTTGATGACGAGCACTACACGTTGTGGTATCTCAAAGGGTTCAGGGGAATGATGATGATGAAAATGATGATGATGATGATGATGATGATGATGATGATGATGATAACTGAGAACTTTGAAGGCTGAAATGGAAAAGGGTTCCATGTGAGCAATTAGACATGGGTCAGTCTATGAAGGCTGAAGTGGAGAAGGGTTCCATAACATTCTATACATGTATATATATATATATACACACACATATATATATATATACCTTGTCTCAACCTTTCAGGATGTCAGGTGAACGCGTCGTGAGCCCGTCCGGAGCCTTTTAGGATTTAAATATGTATATAAATATTTAGTGTATATATATTAACTGGATACTCGCCGTAAGTAAGATGAGAGTATCCAGTGATGATGACGACTGTGATGATTTTTTTTTCGTTTATGGGTTGTGTGGGGTTGGGTGAAAAAGGGGAAAACAAAAATACAAGTAAAATTGTTGATGATGCTGATGATGACGACAAAAAATTGTATTTTTTACTTTGGGGGTGGGTGTGGGATGTGTGGCAGTTGTAGCATTTATGCATTTTGTGTGGCAGTTGTGGCACTAAAAATTTCATATTAATATATGAGATATTAATATCAAATTTATTCTTCAAATTTGTTCATGATATATGCACCTGTCTCATCTTTACAGATTTGATAGTAATCTAGTGTCTTTTGAACGGGGTTTTTAATTTTACCAGACTTCACTAAATCATAATATTGTTGTTGTTTTTCAACAAGCGTTCCACGGGGCTTACCAACCCCCCTTTTTTCAAATATCTCTTTCATTTTTTCTTTATCCTTGTTATCCTTTTCATCATCAACTTTTTCAACAACATCGGGTTTATCAAGTTTGTTTGAGATTTCCATCAATCTTTGATTAAAACCATTAACCTGATTATGAACTGAATTTATTCTGTCCATTATTCTTTGCAAGAGATTAAAATCTACGTTGTCCAAAGGCATTTTGTATATATCATAAATTAGAAATTTCTTAATATTTATTTAATTATTATAATATGGGGAGATGAAAATTAATTACTGCTTATGAGGATTGATGCCCTTTGTATTTTTTTCTTTTTTAAAGGTCGCGTAGCACGCGAGGTTCTAAGGAACCGTCCATCAATAAATAATAATATATTTTTTAATTTCTAAGTATATTATAATATTTCATGCATAAACTTGAACCACCAAAAATAGAACCTATCAATGTAAAACAGTATGCGTTCAAACAATCGCCATATCCACAAGCAGATAAGCTACCGTTTAGAAGTATTATTGTCTCAGCATCTCAAGGCGGTAAAGGCATCCTTATACAAAATCTAGTGTTGAAGATTTATAAAGGTTGCTTTGAGAGAATTTATATCGTATCACCGACGGCACACATTGATGAAGCTTATAAATCTGTAATAAAATATATTGAGAAAGAATTGAAAGTAGATAACAAGAAAGAACAGTATTTATTTGATGAATATAATCCCGAAAGTTTGACACACATCATAGATACACAACATAAAGTAATAGAATTTCAGAAGAAGATGAAAATGAATAAATTATTTAGTTGCCTATTAATAATTGATGATTTTGCAGAAGATAAAACATTTATGAGATATTCTAAAATCCTCCACGGGCTCTATACTAAAAGTAGGCATTTCGGTTTATCAGTCATAACTGCTTCGCAGAAGCTCAACGCATTAGCTCCTATAGTTCGTTTAAATTCAAGTAGTCTATATATTTTCAAGTTAAAAAACCAAGCAGAACTGGATACATTTATTCAAGAACAATCAGCACTGGTTGATAAAAAAACTATTCTTGAAATATACAGAGTAGCAACAGAAGAACCGTATTCATTTCTATTTGTGAAGCTAAGAGAAGCTGATATGAATAAAGTCTTTATGGTAAGATTTGAACGTGCTATTCATATTGATAAGTCAAAACTTATTTAAAGATAAAATAACTTTTAAGATATTATAAGATAGTATGCCAGTAAAACCGATAGACTATTCACAAACTCATTTCTACAAAATTGTTTGCAGAAATACCGACATAAAAGATTGCTATGTAGGACATACAACTGACTTTACAAAAAGAAAGCATCAACATAAAAGAACCTGTTATAATGAAAAAGACCCAGTCCATTATAATCTATATCTATACCAGTTTATTAGAGAGAATGGTGGATGGGATAATTTTGATATGATTTTATTAGATACTTTACCCTGTGAAAACAATTTAAGAGCCAGAGCAATTGAAAGAGAATTTATTGAAGCAATCAAGCCAACTCTCAACAAAATCAAAAGACCAATGAGAACTGAAGAAGAAGCACTAGAATATAGAAAAGAACATTATGAAAATAATAAGGAAGAAATAAAACAACAAGTTAGACAACATAGGATTAACAACCCAGAAGTAGTTAAGGCATCTGCCAAAAGAACTAGAGAAAAACATAAGGAGAAAGTAAGTGTAAGAAACAAACAATGGAGGGAGAGAAATGATGAGCGGATAAAAGAAGAAAGGAAAGTTAAACATCCTTGTGGATGTGGAGCAACCTATACAAAGGGACATAAAGCAAGACACGAAAGAACCAAAAAACATCAGGATTATCTACAATCATTAATTTAATCATATTATTTCAATATAATATCATTAAATTAAACTATAATTACATAATTGCAAATTGGGTAATTTATATAATATTTTGTCAGATTTTTTATTTTCAATTTCTTTAATTCTAGTGTTAATTTCTTTTATTGCTTTTATTTGTAGTTTATCTATATTTGATATATCTAAATTATTTTCATCAATATTACTCAGTTCTTCAATGCAACTATTCTCAGTTTTACTTTTTGAACTTCCCATTATATTATACTAGATTTTTTATTCTTTGGATTTAGATTTAGGTTTTGCTTTAGGCTTAGGTTTTGCTTTGACTAAATCGCGAATGCTCGCGAGGCTCTGCCGAGCGTCTTTAATAAAATTTTCTACTTCAAACAATCTACTTTCTAAATGCTCTCTCTTCTCCATTTCTTCTTGCAATGCTTTCCATAACAAACAACACATACGCCCGTAATTCATACTCAAATAATCATTTTTAGTATCCACTATATTTTGAATATCACTTGGAGTATTTTCTAAAACTTCATCTGCTATAAAACCGATATTGGTTTTATTTTTCTTATCGTCCTTAAACTTATACTTTTTAACATTGATTTTTTTAATTATCTCACTACAATTTGAATGAAAGTCATCAATATCTTCTTTCAATCTTTTATCAGATGTTTCAGTCAATGCTACACATGTAATATCTTGATTACTTGCAATGTCAGTTCTAACTTGAAAATTTGAAAGCGACTGGTCGTAAAACATATAAGTAGTTCCATCATATCTAAATGAAACATCATTAGGTTCTAAACTATTGTGAGTATCAAATATATGTGCTTTTATTGTATTACATTGAATATATTTATCAGTGCTAATACTTACATCTTTTTCAAACTTAAATATTCCGTCGGGATATACAACACTATCAGAATCATAATATAATATTGTATTTCCATTTTGTTTTATAACTAAGTCATTATCACCTGTTGTATCAATAACATCTGTTTCAATACCTGTATCAGTATTAATAACACCTGCTACTGCTAATGCTTTACCTGCTACTGGAAATTTATTGATAGAACAGTCAGATGGTGTAGTATCATTACCTACCATAAAATCACCTTGTGAATAATAATTAATATTTAATCGTTGGGCATTGCCTTCGGTAGTATAACTGTCTATAGCATTGCCACCGTGTATAATAGTATAATTGCCTCCTTCCTTTTCAAATTTTGCTTGAGTAGCAGATGTTACAACTGCTAATTGTTTAACTGTTTCAACTAAATTATTTTTTAAATTTAAATAAGGAATGCCTACTCTTTGGAATTCTACATCATTATTGCCACTGGAATCATAAACATTAGATTGAATTTTTTTACCATTATCAATTAATACATCTTTTAAAATTCTTAAATCTTCAAGTGAATGTCTATAAACCATAAATGTTAATCTACCATCTTCTGTTGTATTAGCGCCATCAAAACTTGTATCTTCTGTCATATGTCTAACTCTAAACCTATTGGCAAAACAGTCATTGCCGTGAATAGAACTACCTACAATAACATCACCAGATAAAGTATAACCAGTATCAATATTCACATCTCTATGGAAATCAATTTCTTCACCACTTCTTTTATATGTCATATAATTTACTTTTCCATTACCACTTGAATTACCACCATAAAAAGGGATATTAACATTATCATTTTTACTTCTGTATTCATCGCAAAAGAATTTTTCAGTAGTGAAACCTATACCACTTGCCACTTCAACACAAGGAATGACAATAGGTGAAGGGTCGCTATTTAACAATAGGTATTCTGTTCCAAATCGTCTTATGCTGAGATTATCATCCCCGTAAGAATTGATTATATCACATTTTACTTGTCCTTGACTAACTAAATTAATACCGCTTTCAGTTATAAAATCATTATTAATTAATGAAACTTTATCTACATTATTTTGTTTCATAACTAATGCCACATCACCGGTAGTATCTAAAGCATTTGTTTTAACAGTATGTCCGTTCAACTCAATATCGCAATTAAATTTAACTAAAGTTTCTTTGACTTCAATTTCTGTAACATCATTCCTTTTTATCAATAAATCGGTATTTGTCCAAGTATCTATTACGTTACTTTTCAATGCCGAACTGTGCAATTCAACATCTTTATCAATTTCAATCTTATCGCCTGTAGCACTCAATGTTATAAAGTCATTACTGTTAATCTGAAACTTTAAATCAGTGCCACTATCATTGTTGCTAATAAAATTTCCTTTCAATGATGTAAATATCATATCAGATAAATTAACTTCTTTAGAAAATAATATATCATCTTCTGTTTTTCTAAACCTCATAAATTCAAAACCGTTTTTCAAAAATAAAACGCTACTGTCATCAAATGAATTGTATGTATTTGCTTGAACTTGTGCGGGAGCAACTAAGTTGATACCAGCATTTAATTCTAAACTGCTATTTTTTGCATAAAATATATCAAAAGTATTTCTTTTAAATGTTATATCACCAAGGTTGCTGTCAATTGTATTTGTTTTTACATCATCACTTGCCCTAATATTGACACATTGAACAAAACTATTACTGTCAATTGATGATGCTAAAAAATTACCATTCACCTCACTATCACCATTTACATAAAAATCCTTAGTTGATGATACAGCGTTTAATATTATTTTAGAAGTTCCAGCTACATGTCCTATCCTCAATGTCCCCGCTATGTCTTGTGGATTATTGATATTAAGTTTAGCATTTAAAAGATTATCTACTTCAGTTTTATCATAATAATCAGTTAAGTCTGTTGTAGAAGTTCCACCACCGCCACCTCCATTAGCAAGGACAAAAGCCTCTGTTGCTAAATTTGATGAACCAGTAATTTCTAACTTAATAAATTCAGTTCCTATAAATCTAGTTGAACCATCTAATGAAACCATAAGTATAAAATTAATTGGAAATTAATTTTATCATTTATGATTAGATTTTTAAATTTGTTGATACAAATTTAAAAATGAAACCATAATATTTATATTTTAGAAAATAAATATTATCGTTTCTTAACTCTTGGAGCAAAAATGTTTTTACAAAGGTTGTTATATCTCTCTTGCTTTTGTTGAAGCATTTGCTGATGTAATAATTGGTAATGGTTAGTTATATCATTCAAAGGGTTTGATGGTTGTGGTTGCATTTGTTGGGGTTGCCTCTTCTTTTTCCTTCTTATGATTACTTCTTCTTCGCTACTGCTATCAGAGTAATACACTTCAGGGGGCGGTTTTGGTTTTGGTTGTTCTTTAGGTTTTGTTTTTGGTTTTGGGTTTGCTTGTTTCTTAACTGGTTTAGGGTCACAGTTATGACTATAACGAAGGTTCTTATAACTCATTGACTTATCACATTTATCACATTTAACTATATCACTTGCTTTAGGTTTAGGTTTAGGTTTTGCTTCTGCTGGTTCAGGTTTAGTTTCTTCTTCTGGCGGTTCGCGTATGCTACACGAAACTTCGTGTTCTTCTACAACTTCATTTGTTGGTTCGCGTATGCTACGCGAAACTTCGTGTTCAGGTTGCACTTCTTCATTTGCTTCTTCAATTGGTTCAAGTTCTGGGGGTTCTTCTTTGACTTCGGCGACTTCTTCATTAATATCAACTACTCTAATAGATGATGATGCCATATATACAATATATATTTTTCTTAATATTTTCTTAATT
>VSDK01012414.1:250707-265666 GCA_009767595.1 Symbiodinium kawagutii
CCTAACTATCTTGAAGAACTCAAGGAGCAACAAGAAAGACTATTATTAAGACAGATGAACGAAATATTATTAAGAAGGAATGCTAGAACTGCAGGTAGAACATTTCACACCGAACGCTTTAGAACACTACCATTACAATCACCAACAATAGCACAAGCACCTATGGATGTTGATGAAGAAGGGGGTTTAAGTGGCTTTGCAACTCCTTTATCTAATGCACCGCCACCCAGTGCAAGGGTAATTCAGGGGACACCAGAGGCGCGCCTAAGGGCGACACAACTACACACAGAATTTCAACAAAGACTAAATGTATTAGCCCAAAGAAGACAAGAAACAGCAACAAACCATGCACAAGGGAAGACAAACGTTAGCAGAACAACTAGCAAACGTGCAACCGCCAAGAGTAGCACCGCAATATTTCCCATTACCTACTGGTGATACCTCTGATAGTGATAAAGGTCAAGCTAAAGCAAAAGCACAATCAAGAAGAAGAAATTTATTTTTAGATGTTCCACAATCTAGCAATCAAACTGCTGTGCCAGTTCAAATGGATACAAACAACAAACCCAAGAGAGAAGCACCAGAAGAAAGGGTAGAACCAAGAGGTAAAGCAGGAAGACCAAAAATGTTCAAACACGGAACTGAAAGACCAAATGCAGATAAAAGAGATGGCAGTGACCCAGAAGAAGAAAGACCCGCAAAACGCAAAAACAAAAACAAAGAAAAACAAAGGTTAAGGTTGGAGACGAGAGTAGAAAAAGAACAAAAGAAAAAGAAGACAAAACAAGAGGCTGGCGATGAAGATGATGAAACAGAAGCAAAAGAAGAAAAAGAACCTAAAGAAAGGAAAGGAAGCAAAGTAAGACAAACAATACAGAAACCCATTATACCTAGCAAGATGGGAATACAGAAATTATATGAAGAATTTAATAATGCTAAAAATAAAAACATCATCACGGCAATAGAATTCATTGAGTTCAACGACATATTTAAAGCATTTAGGTCAGCAAAGGGAGCAGAGAAAAAGAAATACACCAACCAAGCAAAAGAACTTTACAAAAGAGTTTTATACAATAAACTTAAAAAGAAATACGATGAAGAGAATAGTTAAATAAAATAATATTTTTGTAAAAAAGATTTAAAGAAATATATATATTAATATATAATTATGACATCAAAACAATGTTTTGAAGCGCCCATTGCGACATCCACAGATGCATCAAAGATGACAAGTGTATTACCCGAAGAAATGAGTTTAGAAGAAATCAAAGAACAATTAGCACTATACAATAGATTATATTATCAGAAAAGAAGACATGAAAAGGAATATATGGAAACCAAAAGAACTAGTGCATTGAGATACCACAGAAGAAAGAAGATGAATGAGATGATAGAAAAAGGCGAACTTGATATTAAACAAATTAATTTAAAAGACATTGACTACAACAAAAGAGAAGACAGTGAAGATGATAAGAACAAAGTAAAAACGACAAAACCTAGAAAATACAAAGGCGAAGTATTCAAAATATTAAATGCTGAATAGATAATATAATATAATATTATATAATCTATTTTATAATGAGTGATAGTAAGCAAAAAATAATTCATGATATATATTATGATAGAGCTGGGTTCGGTTCTAAGAAAACAACATATGAAGATGCTAAGAAGAAAGACCCATCAATAAAGATGTCTGATATTGAAGATTTTTTCAAAAAAAATGTTGAAATCAAAAAAAGACCTACTAAATATAATTCCTTCGTAGCACCACGCAATAAACATACTTATCAGATTGACTTGACATTTTTCCTTAGAGATGATTTTAAAGTAAAACAAAAATTCTATATCGCACTGACTTGCATTGATGTTTTGAGTAAGTATGCCGTGGCAATACCGCTTAAAAGTAGAGAAGCACCTGACATAATAGCGGGAGTGATGGAAGCAATCCACAAAATGGGAGGGAAAAGCGAAATAATCTATACAGATGATGAAGGAGCATTCAGAGGAGATTTATTTAAAGAGTTTGTTGAAGGTGAGGACATTGAACTGTATAGAACTAGAGGCAAAGCAAATTTTGTTGAAAGATTTAACAGAACTCTAAAAGACATGATTTTTAAGAGGCTTGAGGCAGATGAAAAAAAAGGTAAGGAAAACTTGCAATGGGTGGATTATTTACATGAAGTGGTTTTAACATATAATAATAAAATGGTGCATTCAGCAACTGGTCTCACGCCAAATGAAGCAAGAAAAGAAAAAAATGAATTGAAAGCAAGGATGAGTGTAGCAAACAAAGCAAGAAAGGAGCGCATATATCCAGAGCTAGAAGTGGGTGATAAAGTCAAGATATTGAGGAAGAAAAGAACCGGTGAAAAAGAGAGAACAAGTCATTTTTTACAAGGAGAATATACCGTAGAGGCTATTAATACAAAATTAAATCAAACATATTTCACATTAGAAGGATTTAATAGACCACTCATGCGAAGTGAATTAGTGAAAGTATAACCTGTAATATTTTTCTTGTAAAAAAAGTATTTAAAGAAAAATTCATATATAAAATATATAGATTATTTTATTATGGATGATTTTGTGAAGAAACATATTTCTGATTTAAAAAAATTAAAGACTAAACTTATCACTGATAGAACTACTCAAGCAACTAAAAAAAGAATTGACCAAATTATACAGCTTTATTCCGATAGGAAGATTGCTAGAGCATCCACTGCTGAAAGGTTCATTAAAGGCTTGACATCTACTGATAAAAAAACTTATGACAAAACATTCAATGAATTCAAAAATAAAATTAATGAATGGAAGAATGCATCAACGTTAAGTGAGAAGATGAAAGAAAGAAAGAAAAAGAATGAGAATAAAACATTTTTTGTTGATTATATGCTTTATACATATTTTAAGGGAGACCCAAAAAAAGAAGGCATTAAACAAAAACCCTCCTTTGTCCATCAAGGAGTTTATTATTTCACTACCTTTTTTGAAGCCACTAATGCTACAATTTCCGCGTCAGATTTTCCTAATGAAGTGATAGGCAAGAGAACTTTTAGGTGGGAGAATGCCGAAGATATTCCAGATAAGTTAAAACAAAATCCTGTATATGTAAGCCTGATAAAGTTACTCAGAACTAGCGAAGACTTTAGTAACACACTTGATAATTTAACTCAGTATTATGACAACATAGGTTGTATCAAAATAAGGTCAGTGGAAGAAATTAAGGGCAACGGTGAGAGAGTTAATATTCTAAATGAAAACTTGAGAGAAGCTACTAATGTAGATATCTACTATCATTACATCAATACTCCTTTAAAGACTGACGCGGATACAATCAAAAAAGGGATTGAAAAAGGGCATTATATTGACAATGTCTGTTGGAGAAATGCTTTAATGGATTTTTATTCTGAGACACTGATGAGAGACAAAGCCAAAAAGAAATTAAGTATAGAAAGGATAAGTGAGATTATAGGCAGAGATGATTTTACTGTAAAGGGGGCATCCATTAATGAAATGGAAAAAGTATTCATTGAGTTTAATATTCAAGCAAGGATATTCAATTTTTTTAATCGGTTAATTTATAAATATGACCCGCCAAAAAGAAACCACAACATTAAATGTTTTTACGCACTGGTTAAGAACAATCATATTTATTCTTTAAATCATGACCTTAAAACACTTCAACAAAAAAATATAGTGTCAATGCCTGTAGTGAAGGCATCCACAGACTACTACATAAATGAAGTAGAAGAACCACCTAAGTATAAAATGATATCTGATATTAATGACATCTTAAAGATTAAAATACCCAAAGATGTTAATGAAATATTCCTAGTAGCAAGGCACAACGACCTTACAAAATTATATTTTGAATTTGTAAGTAGTGGCTATGAACCTTCTATTACACATCAAGCCGGGATAATCACAGACATAAAGGCAAGATTTAATAAAATAACTTACAGAATAAGAACACAGAATTTAATCAAAAATTCTGCTGATGGATGCATAGCCATTGATGACGAAGATGTATACAACAATATGAGCTTAGCCATGTTCAATTTTAACAAGGCATTATTCAACCCTTTTCATAAGTCATACTATTCAGACATTGATGTTAAGATATTGAATGAAAGCAGGACCGTTGTCCCTAATGGGATACTATGTTTTCATAAGAAGATACCGAAAGCAATAACTGAGATTGATATAACTAGGGCATTTACACACCCATTCCTAAACATTAATAAGATAATGGAATTTTGCCAGTTTGATAAGTGGAAAGTATATGATGATACAGTAGATTTTGATAAACTAAATGACTATACCATATTGTATATAAAAAAGTCATTCTTTTTAACAAGTGGCATGATACTATTTAATAAAAAATATTCTATAGTTTATAAAGCAGTATGGGATAAAATTACTGATGAGAGATTGAAAAAGAGAACTAAGATACTAGCATACAAGGAACCATGTAAAACTCACAACGTCAACTACAGAGATATTCACAATCAACTCATGAACACTAAAATAAGTGATAACATTGAAGAAGACAAAATGATTAAAAAATTGATTGGTGTTGTCAATTACGGTTTATTGGAAAAAGGGGGCTCAACAGCTCACAAGAGTTTTCCATTTAAACACTTGGAGGAGGCTCTTGAAAATCAAGCAGAGAATGGAGGAAAGCTTCACAAAATAACTCAGATTGAAGAGATGGATGGATATGAAAAAGAAGCTCAAAAATGCTATATCTTGAACTTAAAGGATAAAGCAGAATTGAAAAACGGTTTTCGGTGGATTAAGGAGTTGATATTACAAATGCATAATCTTAATATGTATAATGCTTATCAAAAATTAGAAAAGAATAACATTGAAATATATAGTGTCAAGACGGATGCAATGACAATTGATACATGTAATGTTGAGAAAGCTATGAAGATATTAGATTTTCATAATGATGTCGGAGGGTGGAGGATAAGCAAAGAGAATGAGGAGATTATGTTACCAACAGTTGATTATAGTATAGTTGAAAATGAATATGTTGAAATACCAGCTATTGAACGCAGTAAGGAGTTATATGTTAAAGATGAGTATGACACAGATAATATCATTGATGAGCATGTCATACCACATAACCCAGTTATCATAACAGCAGATTTCGCAGGAAGCGGTAAGAGTTATATTTGTCAAAGGATGGCTGACAGAGGTTATAATGTGTTATTCATCACTCCTACTAATAAACTACTTCAAGAATTTGAAGGGAAAGCTTTGACAATACACAAGTTTTTCGGAATATCTTTTGGTGATACTTACTTAGAACCATATGATTACTCAGAGCATGATGTGATAGTATTTGATGAAATCTACTTCTCTAGCAGAAATACCTACTGGAGAATAAAACAGTTCGTAGAAGAGAATAAGGGCAAAAAAATTATCATTGCTACCGGTGATGCTAAGCAACTTAAGCCAGTTCAAGAACTGACTAATACTAAAGACCATGAAGAATACACAAATGATATTATTAACGATATTTTTGAATATAATATTAACTTGAAAATATGCAAGAGATTGCATAAACAAGAGGATAGAGATAAATTAATTAATATAAAAAATGATATTTTTGTAAATAAATTATCAGTTAAAGCAATCATTGAGAAATATTTTTCTTACACTGATAGTATCACGGCATCTCCTAATAACATTGCTTTTCTAAATGATACTTGCAAAAATGTATCTAATGAAATCAGGAAGTTAGAAAACAGAAATGCTGAATATTGCGTTGGAGAATACTTAATCTGCAGGGAATACACCACTACTGCTACATCAGTATTCAACGTAAATTTTAAATACAAAATTGTTCATATAGGTGAGGAAGTTATGAAGCTAAAAAATGTTAAGACTGAAATACTTCAATCACTAGAGATAGCTAAAGTGAGGAAAGCATTTATATACGCTTCTTGTTGCACTGCCCACTCTATGCAAGGTTCATCAGTGGATACTGATATCACTATCTTTGATTATAATCATTTTTTAGTAAGAAATTATCGTGAATGGTTTTACACCACAATAACTCGGGCAAGAGATTTAAACAGAGTAAAATTTTTCAAATACAATAATGATACAAAAGATGAATTAAATAAACAAAATATATTAAGTTATTTTAATAGAAAAATTGAAAGCTATAAAGTTCAAGATAGGAAAGCTAAAAGGGAAATACCAAAAGAAGGCTATGTAAATGCACAGTGGTTCATAGATAACATTACTAACCAGTGTAATTATTGCGGTTGTGGCTTCACACTTGATATTAATAAAGGTAATGTAATGACTAATCTCACAGCTCAGCGAAAATCAAATGAATTACCACACTCATTAGATAATTGCATTGCTTACTGTAAAAGATGCAACTGTAGTTGTGCATAATGATATTCAAAAACTTATCTAAAGATATATTAATATAGGATATATATAGATAGTATGGGAGAAAATAAGTATCAAAAAGGGCAAATTTACAAAATTGTCAGTCCTGACTTCAGTAAATGCTACATAGGTAGCACTACAGAAGGTTTAAAAAGAAGACTTGCAAGACATAGAGCAAGTTATAACTACAAAGTAAAATATTCTAAAAAAAAATGTAGTTGCTTCAGTCTTTTTGATGAGTTTGGCATGGACAATTGTAAGATTTACTGGATTGAAGATTACCCTTGTAATAGCAAGAAAGAGCTAGAAGCAAGAGAAGGACATTTCATTGAAACTATGGAGTGTATAAATCAGAATGTTGCAGGAAGAACACGGAATGAATGGAACAAAGAATACAGAGCAAAAAACAAAGACGCACTGGATGAATACTATGCTGAATGGAAAAGCAAGAATGAAGACCACCTGAAGGAATACAAAGCACAATATTACCAAAAGAACAAAGAACATCACAATCAAAAAGGCAAGGAATGGAGAGAAAACAACATGGAAAAGAAAAAAGAACAGGACAAAAAATATCGGGAAGAACATAAAGAAGAATTGAAACAATATTTTAAGAATTATGACCAGATAAATAAAGAGAAGAGACAGGCATACAGACAACAAAAATACACTTGTGATTGTGGAGCAGTTTTATGCCAACAGTCAAAGTCAAAGCATCAGATAACAAAACAACATCAGAACTACTTAAAACAACAAGAACAAAAACCAAAAACTTTTACAAATCCAAATGTGTTAGATACTCAGTATCAACTAACTGAATGTTATTTATGTTGTGATGAGTAAAAATTAACTTCATAATTTTTGTAATAATATATTACAAAAAATATGTATTTTTAATTTAATTTTATTTTTAATAATATTTTTTCTTGTAAAAAAGTATTTAAAGAAAAAATATGTTATAATAGTATATAATGTTTAGTGAGATTGAGCAGGAAGAAATTATTAATGAATTCTTGAATGCAATTTATGTAAATGATATGTGCAAAATTATGAAAACAAAAATTAATGAATGTCCTTGTAAATTAGAAGGTCAAAAAGTTGAATTAAGTAAATTAAATTTACCTAATAATATAATTAATAATATATGTAAATTTAGTTATGAAGAATGTTATGACTGTCAATATTTAAGGAAATTACCTAAAATAGTTGAAAGAGAAAACAAAAGTAAAGCAATTGATGGACTGACATTTATGTTTGCTAGATGTCATTTTTTTCCTGATGTAAAAGATTTAAGAAATGAATTTAACTTTTCAGTAAGAAGAATTCAATGTCTTAAACAAATTTACCAAAAAATAAAAAATAACAATATTGATATGGTAATTGAAATTATTAAGCTTGAGAAATTCAATTTAAATAAAACCATTGCTGATTTTAATAAAGTTATTAAATATATGTATGACAATATAGAACATTGCAAATATACTTGTTGCCGTCCATTCATAGAATGTCCTGTGTTTAAAATTCCTTCTGATTATTTTGTAGAAACTTAGCCCATAAATTTAGATAATAAACTATTATCTAAAATTATGTTATTAATCTTTTCTATTTATTGGACCTCGCCTATGCCCCCATAATGATAAACCCACATAAGATTATCATAAAATTATCATAGATAAATTTATGTTGATGATTTTTTGCGGGGATATGGGTTATCGGGGGCATAGGCGTGGTCCCTTCTAGCTGAAATCACCTGCATCTTCATTGGGCAACACTTTCAGACTGAATTATCAGCCTGGCATAGGGTTTGTAGATTAGTTTTGCCTGCGAGCAGATTTGCTTTTTCAGGCGGAATCTGTGGCTCACAGGATGTTGGAGGCTGTTCTGTAGAAATCCTTTTTGGGCATTTTTCATTCTTTGGAGAAACCAATCCGGCGGAACTACCTTGGTTCAGGCAGCTTGTCTGCCTGTCAGGCAGAAATTCTTGCCTGCACGAAGATCTAGGTATAATTACGGACGGCTACCTAGAATCGGCCCTGAGTACACAACGTCACCCGCCACGAAAACCAACCAGTGTTTTCCGAATTCCATTCTAAATGTTTGTCCCCACTAACTATACCAATGAAAAGCTCTTTGATACTTACGAATCCAGTGGTTTCCAGGGATCGTGTCAAGCTTGCAGCATGTCTAGCCCTGGAGGTCCCTTCAGGTGTTGTGCGGAAAGTGTTCTGCATGATAGAAACCTTAACGGCTAAATCTGCGACAGGACAGAGGTCAGCGACAAAACCCGAACTCATCAGATTGATGACCGAGCTCCCTCGCTCCTTGGCATGAGGAAGAAGGCGTGCCAGTGGTAAGCAATGGGGAAATGGCAGATGTCCTGATTTGTTTTATCTATCGCATGTTTTTGTTGTTTAGCACCCCGGACCCAACACTGTTGCTGCTTATACAAAAGGATCAGATGAGATCATGATTTCAGGACCTTATGCCCACAGCAGTTGCAAGGGTATGGCTGCTAGGGGAACCCTGGAAAAGTTCCAAGTAGCTTTACCAAACATCTTCCAGGTGATGGTGGTCGGCCAAGGGTAACCCCCAAAGAAGTCGATGATTATTGAGGAAACTGGGCTCGATGCTTCTCCCCGCAACATCCTGCACCTAGAGAACAAGGGCAAGCAGCAGCAAAACGGTGGTCCCTGCCTATAAATGTTCATCAAATGTTCATGACAATGTTAACAGGCCTTGGCCATGACAGCGGAACGCCTAGGATCCCATGAGTCCACCCAGCACCAAGGGCATGTCACCAAGGACCCATGACCATGGTGGGATGACCATGTTGGAACCGCAGAGCATCACCAACCGCGCTGCCAAAGCAACCGATGGAATCGGTGCAGCGGGCAGTCTGCCAGCCTGTCGAAAGGTCATCCATTTTTGGTCGATTATATAAGTTATATACATCTTCCTCACGTGTGCCCACAAATTGCCATTGAACCTGGTTGCAGCATGAGCCGAATAGAGGTACAGATTGATAGAGATACAACCTGGTAGACCTAGCCAAGCGGTCCTCCCAGCAGTTGCGAGTAGAGCTCTGAGTCGCCAAATCGCTTGGTGTCGCATGACTTTTGCGAGCGGATGGCATCGCATCGTTGTTCTCACCTTGTCATGCTCCTGATCCACGCAACTGCTGGTAACCCCAAGGGGCAGCTGTCCGAATATGGATTGGCTGCCGACGCTGGGAAGCGCACTAGACATCGTGCAAAAGATTGGCCTTGAGTATGGACAGCATTGGGCAGCTACTAGGTCCTTTACCCAACTCTGTTTGGAGCCCACTGCGACGCAAACATGCGATCATTAAGGATCAGGATGATCGAGGCTTTCCGTGATATCCGGAATCTAGAAGAGTCTGCCGAGATAATGGCTGTGCCATTCTGACAATGTAAATTTCTTGGGTCCAATGATGATGGAACCTGCGCTTATGCTTAAAGATCCTCCAAGTTGTCGATTGAGGGTACCATCGTGTGTGGATAGCCCCTGGTAGCCCCTTGCATCCCTCGGTGGATTCGTATAAACATGCCAGGTCGTCGCGACACTCTCGCCCGGAGCCTCAGGATCAACTGCATTGGGACTGGTGGCCGGGTAGCCCTGGTGATAGCTATGGCTCAGCCATGGCGCAGCCGGGCCCAGCCAAGTGGCAGGTGGGTCCATGCTGACATGGCGCGATTTCGCCAAGTCGCTCAGGCAACAAATCCCCAAGAAGAAGCAAAGATAGCAAAGCTGGGAGCTAAGTAGCTGAAGCCTTCTTTCGAAACCTGGGACTGGGCGCCATATGCCATGTACCATCATGTACCCGTCCGAGATCCATAGCACAGCAATGACATGTTTGCCGCAATTGCCTAGGCGAGCGGCTGAGCAGCACAAAGTGAAGGTAGTCATGCATAAGACCTGCGGGGCCACATGGCACCGAAGCATCAGTTGCTCGATAAGTTGAGTCTTTGTCAAGATGTTTGCACTGGCACAGCAGAAACATACAGCTGTTTGAGTCCCCAACCAATAAGTTCATTGCAAAGGACGTCCACTTGTCGAAGACAGGGGGCGCATACATAGATCGCAAAGAATTCTGCTGGCTGTTTGCTACAAATAAAATCAGAATATGAATCAAACAAACAAAATGCTATATAAACATGTGTGCGTGCGTGTGTGTGTCATTGCTGATTGTTATCAGTTATGCAGCATGTTTGGGCAGCAAACAAGCCAGCTCCACTGTTTCCCAAAGCCAGGTGCAGTGAAAACAGCTTGGGGATGGGCTCAGAGCAGCGCAAGGGTTTGGAAAGTTTTCAAGTCGACACGTGGGACACGCGAGAGGTCAGCGTCCGCATGTCACCCGCAGCATCCAGCTTTTCAAGTCGAGGCGCTGCAAAAGTTGGCGCCATGAACAACGTCCAAATTGATGTGCTACATAGTTCAGAATACGATGGTGCCACATGGTACTATATTCGGGTGCGCGAGAACCATCAAGAATGGCTGGTTCAAAAGCGCTTCGATCACTTCGTTGATTTCGACTCCGAATTGGCTTCGTCATCGGGGCCAATCTCAAGGCTGCCACTCCCCGAGAAGCTTTGCCAAGCCTTTAAGGGTCGAAGCAGAAGGCTGTTGCTGTTGTTTGTTCTTGGTTGTGAGCCAACAGACTTTATGGGTGTGTCAGCCAAGCTGGGTGTGTCAGCCGCACTTCGCGATCTTTTGGTTGCTTTTCAATTTGGTCAGGGTGGAGATCAGTGGGGTCATTGGGTTTGGAGTCGGCGTGTCAACATCTGAGGAAGGGCCTATTTGGTCTGCGGGAGGCTTTGCGTCTGCAGGGTTTCATGGAAAGAAGGCTACAGGCTTTGGCAGCATATATGGCCCACCTGGCGGGACAGCTTCAAAGCCTTTCGCAGGTGAGGGTCGATGTCACGAAGTTGGCTACCTCTCGGGTTTTTTGGAAAAACTCTTGTTGACCAGCCTTAGGCTTATGTCATGAAGTCCGGGTTGATTGCACCTTCGAAAGCATGAAGCGAATCGAAAGCATATCGCTGAAAAACGAAAAGGGAACATCATTTCAACTTGAATTGTTTGATAAAAGTCCTATATTTTCCACATTTTTCCACACATTTTCCACTATTTCATCAAATTTTCCCATGCTTTTCCCCATTTCAACCTCCAGGTCTGTCCCGCCTCTCAGGTGCCAGCTCTGCAACGCTTCCTGAGCCCACCGCGGGGTGGCACTCCCGTGGTGCTCGGGACTCCCGTGGGTGCAAACCACCTGGCGGCCTTCGCCGTGGAAAGCGCCGCGGGGCCCATGCGAAGCTTGGGAAACGGTGGGGGTGACACCATGGGTTAACCAGCCAACCTGGTGATCCAACCTAGGTGATCCCAACAAGAATGGTTCACCTACGATTTTCGTAGGGGATATACTCCAGCAAGGAACCAACTGATTTTATGGATTTTGTTGAAATGGGGGATAACAACTGCAACAAACTCATAGGGTCCAGCGGTTGACAAACCAATTTCATGGGAGATAAGAACAAACAACTCCAACAATTTCTAATAGAGAAAACAATGGTAAATGATTGGGGAACCAATTTGATGGATTTTTATGGGGGATAAGAATAACCAATAACATCCAATAACCAACCAACAATAATTGTTAACTAGCTGGTTAATGGTGAATGATACGGGTTTTTTAGCGTCAATATTAATCAACCAATTGCATGGGGGATAATAACTCCAACAAACTCATAGGGAAAACAAGTTGGTTAATGATAAGGGAACCCGGGGTACAGGGTGAACTGACCCACTGCCACATCGCTAGGGAATGCTAGGGACTTGAGAACTGCAATTATGCCGCATCTCATCGAACAAGATTCCTGAACTTGAGGATGCAAGACAGTGGAAGTTGAAAGATTGGTGATTATAGACTGACTGGTGATGCCACTTTGTTTCATGAGGTTTCCTGGGATTCTGACAGCAAAAAATGGAAAGAAATCATACAAAGATGTGCAAAGTACGTCGCTGCTGGCGTGCATGTAATCCTGCTTAAATGGAGGGTGCGGTGCGATGGCCAACATGCCACGGAAAGAGTACATGAGGCTGTCCGAGAGTACCTGGGAGAGCCACATTTTTGTTCAAAGTATTACTGCCGGATTGCTCCATTACTTGTACCATCCAATACATGTGGCTTTATTTCTTCCCCGGAACTTTTGCATTCTGCTTTGCGCATGGTAAAACCATGGAAAAATGGAAAACCCTTCCAATGTACAAGCGCTCCCCAGATGCCCCCACACAAGGAGGGGAGTTGTTGCGGAACGACTTTGTTGAAGGGCAAGTCCTGCCAGCTCCAGTGGTGCCTGCCGTTCCCCGAAGAAGGAGCTTCGATTGTCAATGCTGAGGGCAGGGAATGGCAGGGAGAGATAGGTCATTGGACTGACCCGGTCTTAGCAGATCGATGATATAAACGGGTGATGATGAAGTGAAGGATGGCGAAGGAGTGAATGATAATAATGAGAGAGGCTCTTCAAAATACATCCGACAGTGCCACTTGCAGTAGGGATACTAAGGGTTCTTTGTTTGCTGCAGTTGATTTCCTGAAGATTCATGACATGCTGCCACAGGATGGCGCGGTGTAGCGTCGGAAGGAGGTCCGGAGCCGATGCAAAGGATGCCGCTGGACAGGGGACAGGCTGCGACAGATGCAATGGGTTTGGCTTTCGCCATTGCTCATCTATGGAGCATGATATGCCAGCGCACGATGCTTGGACAAATGAGGGGAGTGAATTAATGAATTGGACCGGCATAGGCCCAGGATGTACTCAACTAAGGGTGGTGGGATATAGGCCGTGCTCTTTTAGCGTCCTCAGGGCCACACACGCAGAAACATGTTGGATGCGTTCAGATTGTGAGGAAGCAATTTGGCTGGTGCTGGGAGGTGGCAATCAATGTTTGGGCGCCCGGAAAGTGAAGAAAAATATGGATGTGAAACCCGAGCTGTAGTAGCCTTTGGGTGTATTGCAAAATGCAAACAAAATCCCAGCAGCCTTCGGATGTCCCAGGAATAGTACGAGGGTTTAATTGCCAACAAGTCCTTCGGGACATGTTAGTCAAAAAAGTGCAACATTGAACTATTGAACTCTTACACCTGGAATACTCATCGATTGAAGACCTCAAGTCCGACTCGGAATTCGAGGATTCGCATTGAGTTGCCCCATAACATGATGGCCAGGGCAGGTTTCCACCCAACAGTGCAAGTTTCCAGCTGGCTGTATGTCCGCACGGCTAGGAACGGTGTTTCTGGTGCAGCGACTGCAAAACTTGTCGTGGCATGGGTTGTCAGAAGATACGTCCAAATGGCAGTTGCCGTTGCGACGGCCGAGGATTTCTCCACAAGTCTAGTGTCATGGCTGGACATGTCGGTAGTTGGAGGGCGCGGTCAATGACAGGATCCGATTGGTGAGGCTGAAGCCAACAGGTGATTTGCCATGCCATCCCAGTGGTTGGAGGATGTTGGAGGTTCTTTTGGCGCATTGCATATGTGAGCAACCATTCCCGGAAGACTTCCCAAGCAAGGGGCTTGTGCTACTGCATTTGTTGCTGATCCAAAATTATCGTGAAGGATATGGATCCGCCAAGGGAGATTGTTTGGCTATATCGATTGCAATCTCCAGAAGTAAACTTTCTAAAAGCAAGGAACTCTTGAATGAGATACTCCTCAAGTCACCCAGCTGTTTAGGTTGGGAACGAGGGGTCCTCCTCAGGAAAGTAGTGATCAGCAGATCAACATAGATCAACATCATATTTACCCAAGTGTGTGAGAACTTTGACAGGTGTCCTTATGCCATATCCTGCAGAACATCGTTGAACCCCTGCCGATTCCATTGGTAGAAAGCGAATCTCGTGGAACCCAAGCGAAACTGAGAGGCATCCGACACGACGAGCCTTGGCATCGACGATGCTTCTTTTGCGAAACCTGTCCGCAGTGTCGAGGCCAAGGTTTAACCGTCACTTGGATCCACTTGAGTCTTCAGGATGTTCCACCAAAATAAAAGCCTGGGCTGCGATGAATCAGTTTCAGAATGTTTCAGATTACATTCATAGATGGTAGATTGTGACCTTCAAAACAACCTGGCTTACCTAGGCGACCAAGGCCTAGTTGCAGAAGCATAACTTGTACAGGCCCAAGGGGCCTGAGCCGGTGAAGGTCCTGAACTGATGCCCGATAGTTTCACTGAGTCAGTTGCTAAGCAATGTGGATTGATTTTCTCTAAGTCTCTCGGATTTGTCCAATCAACTTTTGAAATTTAGGGAATCATTCTGGAAATTCTGGTCGGTTGCGGGCACCAAGATCTACCATAGTGATGCCATGAGGAATGCTATCCTTGCGCAGGTTCGACATGCTTCCCTTGCACTGATCCCGTGGGTTTCTGAGATGCCGCTTGGGCCTTCAGATTGCTCCAGAAATTCCGGTGTGCTCCGGAAAAAAGAAATGTCGCATGGGGGGACGGAAGGAGGGTATGGCAGCAGG
>VSDK01012414.1:265691-287281 GCA_009767595.1 Symbiodinium kawagutii
AGCAGGAATAAAAATGCCGGACATGTGTCGGCCCCTGGTTCCTGAAAGACATTTTGCTTTTTGATGCTGAGTTCTGACTTTTTCTGCTGATTTCTGCGCCCAGATTTGCGTCATACGTTGGTCCTGCTGTGACTTGCAGCACTGATGCCATGTCTCACATTTTGTGCATCATCTTCAGCATGGTTTTCGCAGGCGACGGCCCAAGATAGAGAGGGCAGAAAGCTCGGCGCATCATCGGAGCAACTCATGGCGGATGGAATCCAGACATTGGCAAACATCCAAATGCTGCTCAGCTGTCAATGGGATTTCTGAAAATTTCAGCAAAGATTCGTAGCAGACAGGAGCAAAAACAAAAAACAACGGGATCATCACCATGAGAGAGAGAGAGAGATCAGCATGGGCATGTGCCGGTTCTGTTTTGACAGCGCAATTGCTCTGGAAGCAGAGGGAATTTAACCTGAAACATCTTGAAACATCTTGAAACCATCATGTTGGGATGATTCTGCCATCGTCCCGGGCGGACCAGTTGGTTTGAATCGTTCCAGCTTTATAGTTGTTGGTGCCACATGTTGTTGCTGGCAGCCCACAAACGCCGATCTTTCCAGGCTTCCATTTGCCTTGAAGTACTGCAGTGGCACAACGCTGAGCAAACTGCGCACTGCAGCGTCGGCATTCTTCGAAGTGCTCCAATTGCACCATGCTGTTGCTGCACGATTCCGTTGCTTTCAGAAATATGTAGAGAATTGGACTCAAAAAATCCACTGTTTCATGCACATCAGAAGTATTGACTGAATCAGACTGTGAGACAATGGTGTTTAGGAACAGCTTCTTAATGATCAGAACCCACATGAAACATGAGAACTGTTGCTGTCGAAGCCAAGGCGATACCTGAGTCCTCCTTGTTGTGGGACGAGTTGCTGTCCGAATCGCCTGCATGGTTGCATGACGAGACCTCAAAGATGCAGAAGGTGCTGGGGGAAGGTGCGGCCGAAGGTATAGCCACCCATCGGCATATCACCATATGGCTATGGCTATGGGTCAATATTAACCACCAACCAATTTCATGAAGGATAATAACTCCAACCAACTCACAGGGAAAACAAGCTGGTGAATGATAGGGGAACCGGGGGTACAGGGTGAACTGACCCAGTGCCATGTGAATGATGACCAGAGGTACGGTACAGGGTGAACTGACCCACTGCCATATATCACCCTGGTCCTTCACTAAGAAAGCACTGGTGCTGCAACCCATGGGGACATGACATGACCCGGTAGCCTCGGCCATGGCATGCTCTGAGGCCCAACGCCTCAGCGCGGCAGCTGAGCGCTGCGTGCTGCAGGGAGAAGATGCAACGGCGAACGAAACAGAACCAGTGCCTCAGTGGGTGAGCAGCGATGGGAACCAAGGGAACCACCAGGAGAGCCACCAGGAGAACCACCAAGGAAACCACTAAGGGAACCACTAAGGGAACCACCAAGGGAACGACCAAGAAAACCAAAGGAACCGCCAGGAGAACCACCAAGGGAACTACCAAGGGAACCATGATGAACCATGGCGAGTTATGGAACCATGGCACATTCATTCCAAGCCAATGAGATGTCAAGAGTGGTGCGGTCGCTTTTTTCAGTTACCACGTTCGTTTACTTGTCCACTCGTTCTCTATAGTGAAGAATCTTGATTGTGTGAGCTCTTGTAGAAGTGCAATCAAAGCGTAGCAACTCTATTTTTGCACTGCCCATCTTCCACGCAAGTGGGACGAGCCCAAATATCGATGTTTTTATGTGCTGCACAGTGATGCCCTCAATGTGGTCAGATCTGAACATCGTCAACGTCCTGAGGTGAACAAAAGTCAGCGATACCGACTCATCGTCACAGGCTCCCGCGGTAGTGGAATATCCACACTGGTACAAATCATGGCGCGAAGAGATGAGTTGGACCAGCACCAGGGGAAGGACCGAGCCCGGATTTTTGTTGAAACAATGCTGCCATGATACCATCAACACGGGGTCAACCATGATGGCTTGCCCGGCTCCCTCGCAACGAGCAAGAACCCATGGTCGTTTCGGCAGGGCCAAGGAGCCGCATGGCTTGGCAGTGACACAAAGGAAACGAGCCGTCACCCTGGCAGGTCACAGGCACACCCTGAGACCCTCAGTTTGCTGGCTGCCCAAGATGAGGGTCCCATAAAACGATCATGGGGCATAAGAAGATGGTGACCAAGATGAAGAATGATGATTTGATGTCCCATCATTGTCGATTCTTGGTTAAGCAGATGTTCTTGAACGATCCTGGCGTTTCTTACAGTGACACTTTGAAAAAGGTTTGAAACACCTGTTCGTGCTTATCCTGGAATGAACTATATATGTTGGATACCAATTTGATGCATCTTCCAGGACACACATTCCCCATATAGGCCCATATAGTTCTAAGTTCCACGATGCATTCCCTATTTTGGATTCATCTTGGTTACCTGGATGTCTATAGGCCTGCGAATGATGGCTAACATTGGATAAATCATGGGTAATGCAGTCGTGCTGATACGCTGGGCTACAATCGCCTTCAGCCGTAGTTGAACTCATCGAGATAGCGATGGAGAGAGAGATGGGTTGACAATGGTTGCTACGGTTGCTGATTGCTAATAGTGATACTGATCATGATACAGTAGGTATTGAGCAGTACTGGTCCACCACTCCAACGAATATTACAATTCATGCTTGATAAGCTGCTTGATACTGATCAACATTGCTCATTTCTCAAAATGGGAGTACCTCCAAATCATCCAATATGAATCATTTACTTATAATAAGCATTAATCAACCATCCACTTTATTCCACTTTTATCCATTTCTGGGGTTTCCAATCTTGAGAAATCCCAATCTTGGCAGCTGCCCCACCAGGACATCTCATTGATGAACTTCTCAGCTCAGCTGGCCGGGCGATCTCCGCTGTCGATCTCCGCAGTGGATAAACGCTCCACTGCCATCGTTACCCCGTTGCTGGGCTGGTGCCTCTCAGTGCTTCGAGAGGCGGTTCAATGCGATGAACTCGATCCATGAAAGTTCGGATCTTTAGGATACTGTATCCTTGCCACTGATCAATGGATGGTAGAGATTTGCCAATTATCAACCTGGGAAGGGCCAGAAGAGTTAGAAGATAATCAACTTAGTAAGCTTCAGCGTCCTTTCAACGCTGCGATATGCTCCCAACCAAGGCTTTCGGCTGCTTTGTACAATGGTCACACTGCGGCACTTTTCGTTTTTGACGCCAGTTGCATGGAGGAGTCGCTGAATAAAGCTGCGTGGTGCATTCACGAGCTGAAGCAAACAGTGGGACCGAAGAAGTTCCGCTTGATGCCAAAACTGTTGGTTTGCAACTCGGCCTTGTTGCATCTTGTTGCTTGTTAATGCATTTTTCTTTTGCTGTAGGGCAAACCGTGGAAAGCCCTGGCAAAAAGACTTCAGTGGCCGTGAACACATTTGCCACATGTACACTATGCAGCCAGCAAAAGAAAAGTGTACACCCGAACGTTAAGGACGACCACTTTCCCGTTTTCATGGTAAATCACGGAGAGGCGCCGTCGGATCAGGAAGTCAACGAAGTCGACCGAAACGAAGCCAAGTCCCCAGAGGACGCCAGTGCCCAAAAAGTTTTATTTTTTCACGCTTTGTTGTGTCAAAATATTGGGAAACACTGTCGTGTCGAACGACGTCAGAGGATATCAAAACCGAGATGGGGGAGAAGTTAAGAAGGCAAAGTGGGACAAGCCAACACGAAAAACAAGTCAAGAATGCGCAGGCAGGCAAACATCCCTACACCCCAGACCACGAACTCATGCGTTTTTTCATGGAATTTTACCATTCAAACAATGCAGCCTCCGATCACAAGCCAACATGCTGCTGACCCAGATCCAACTTATTTTGTGTAGATGATCAACTCAAATCATGAATCCAACCATCCAATGAAGTGCAACAATGAAAACCAAGCTAAGGGAGATGTCAACCTAAGACGCAAGTAGGGCCAAACGCAGGAAAATAGCCAACAAATTGAAATGACTACGTTGCAAAACAAAAGCAGGACGCATCATTGGTCGTTTGTAGCAAATTCACTCTCACACCCAATACGCGCAAAACCTTGAAATCGGTGGACTTTAACAACTGGGTGCACACTCTCTCGCACATGCGTTTCACGGGTGATACCGGTGTCATGGCCGAGCTGTTTAGCTGTGCCACGAGACCGCTTGAACAAATTACTAATTGACAGTGACCGGCATCGAAAGAGCAGTCAAACCGCACCAGCTCCGTGCCAAGGCCATAAGGCAGACCTTTTGCCACGGGAGTCACCGCATCTTTTACTCCAAAAACTGCCTCCGATGTGCGAAGCCCTGTTGACGAACTACGGAATGGAGCCCTGGCTGATGCCATGACCATATCGTTGGACCATACCTTAGGATTACAGCTACTACCTTAGCGAAACCATGGGGGGTTCTATGGTTAATGATGGTTAGTAATGGTTGGTAATAGGGGATAATGGTGGATTACAGCCGCTTTCATGGAAACAACTATGAGTATACTTGGTTGGGTGAGCCGAACTGCCTATAGCTTCAGAAGCTCAAAGTCCGCACATGTTTTTGCGGTTTGGCTCATGACTCATGTCTTGGAATCACTTCACCCCGTGGGGATCCCTTGGGGACCCCATGGGGGGCGGCCCTTGGTTGCCCTTGGTGCCCCAGGATTTGGTCTTCACGTCCAGGGCCGATCCGAGCTCGGTGGATTTAGCTGTGGCGCTGGCTGCAGAGCATTGGCCCGAGACAGATCCAGATGACGCTTGGACGCAGATGTGGTGGTAGATCTGGGGATGTTTACGGTAGATATTCTGGGTAGATGGATGGAGGATGGATGCGTGATGGATGACAGATGGATGACAGATGGATGATGGATGATGGATGATGGATGATGGATGGTGGATGGTGGATGATGGAAGGATGATGGATACAGTGCATGTGCTATACAAGAATTCCATTTTTTTTGCCCAGGGTCCCTCAGATTCTAAAATTCAATAGCGCTGGATTTTGCAACATCATGTGTTGAGGGTCCCTTAAATTCTTAGCAGATTCTTGTTTATGTAAACGCAGTGACCATCATGAAAATCCATTGGCTCTGGGACCTGGGACGGCTTTTTGGGGCTAGTTAATTTTTGAAGGGTGGAAAATTAAAAAAAAACTTTTCGGAGCCTGAAAAGTTTTTTTTGATTTTCTGGTGGTTGGGGGCTCAACTCCCCCAAGGTACCCTGAGGCCTGCCTGTGTTGTTTAAGCCTTATTTCATGCTCGAGGGCTTGCCAGGTGCAAAATCCACGGGTTCTGGGACCTGGGACGGCTTTTTGGGGCTAGTTAATTCTTGAAGGGTGGAAAATCAAAAAAAAACTTTTCGCGGCCTGAAAAGTTTTTTTTGATTTTCTGGTGGTTGGGGGCTCAACTCCCCCCAGGTACCATGAGGCCTGCCTGTGTTGTTTAAGCCTTATTTCATGCTCGAGCAGTGACCATCATGAAAATCCATTGGTTCTGGGACCTGGGACGGCTTTTTGGGGCTAGTTAATTTTTGAAGGGTGGAAAATTAAAAAAAAACTTTTCGGAGCCTGAAAAGTTTTTTTTGATTTTCTGGTGGTTGGGGGCTCAACTCCCCCAAGGTACCCTGAGGCCTGCCTGTGTTGTTTAAGCCTTATTTCATGCTCGAGGGCTTGCCAGGTGCAAAATCCACGGGTTCTGGGACCTGGGACGGCTTTTTGGGGCTAGTTAATTTTTGAAGGGTGGAAAATCAAAAAAAAACTTTTCGCGGCCTGAAAAGTTTTTTTTTGATTTTCTGGTGGTTGGGGGCTCAACTCCCCCCAGGTTCCCTGAGGCCTGCCTGTGTTGTTTAAGCCTTATTTCATGCTCGAGGGCCTGCCAGGTGCAAAATCCATTGGTTCTGGGACCAACTGCACCGCCAGTAATAAATAGACCATTGTTTTTAAGAATTTAATCCCCGAAATGAGGGTCCCTCAAATTCTTAATTGAGCAGGGGGAAGATGCATACACACATATAAGGACGAAAACATATCGAGCCCCTCAAATTCTTGTACAATAGATTCTTTTACAGTATATGGACTGTAGTTGATGGATGATGGAGGGATAATGGGCTGAATCACTGGATGAAGGATGATGAGGTGAATCACTGGATGAAGGATGATGAGGTGAATCACTGGACACAGATATGTACATACAAGCATTGTCATAGGCATTCATATTCTCGTCTGACAGAGTTTATGGAAACATTGTGGTGGATCAACATTGATGCAAACATACCACTGCTAGATCCAATCGATATTTTGCTCTTATTTGGAGCATGGTAGTCAGCTAGTCCATGACTGACTTGTTTCATGACTTGTGGGTACGGTGGTACTGGTGGTTAACTGCCCCAAGATGCTTTTCCCCGACAGCGTATGCCAATGGGGTCTTCAGTCCAGATAAGCTTCGGTGTGTTCCCGTGCAGGTCCCAGGTCTTGATTCTGGAGAGTTCCGGCAGGTTCCGGTGCAGTTGGCAGATCAAGATCAAGGTTCCGGAAGTTTCCAGCAAGTTCCAGTGCAGTTGGCAGATCAAGATTCCGGAATGGCTGACCCAAGCATGATTGTTTGATCCACAATCTAGAGCATGATGCTTGTTTCTATGACATATGCATATATTCCTGACCGTTGTGCTTGTAATTCATGTCAACACTTGCATTCCACATCCTCGCCTCCATACTTGGAAACATACCGTATCCCAGACTTTGGTGCAGGCATGTGATACAACGACACCCTATGACTGGCGCATTGTTGTTGGCAAGATATGGTTTGGCTTGAGGTTGACGGTGCCGTGTGCACAATATGCAGGCTATACAGATGCTTTTTCGCTGATATACCAGATTCCGTCGCTACATCATTTGGACGACATGTCCACTTCTTCTAGGGGCCTTTGGTGAATAAATGAGCACCGAGTTTTTGGATCTAGGTGCTTAATTAGACATTTGGGCTTTGTAGAATGTGGGTATCCCTACATCACTTGCTAAATCATCCTATATTAAGCATGCATAGCAATAAACCAACCATCTTTGGGGTTTCCCCATTTTGAAAAAGAAAGGCGCTTCCCCTGGAGCAGTTCAAGCCTTTTGCCAAGCTCAGGATGCCAGCCGTAAGTTTCCGACGATTTCAAGGCAACAACTGCGTCCCACCAGAACGGTCGTTCGACGAAATACGGTGGTGACACTTGGCATGTGTTCAGTGCAGATGGTGATGGTTAGTTGATGAATGAATAGTCAATGAACACCAATGATCAGTTGATGGATGATGGTTCAAATACTCGATAATTGATGGTTAAGGATAGTTAGTTGATCGTGAATGAGATGGTATGAGATGGCTAATTGTTGATGATTGGCCTTTTTGATTCTAGGACTGCCAGTACTACATGCTCCACTCTCAGTGTCAGGATGGGGTTTGCGCGGTCCCTTTGTGAAAGTTTAGGACCACTACGTGACTAGCTTGTTTGGGTGTTCAGGTTGGGCAGGAAATCGTTACCAGTACGTTCCAGGAAAATCACCCGCTAGGGAACAAGGGAACCTCAACTCACAGCTGACACCCCCAGGAATTTGCAGCCACGTCGTCCTGCCAATATCTTTGAAGAATTACGTGCACGAGTCCCACGGGTAGAGTAGCCGCGCAACGCGCAGTGAAACTCTATCTTTGCTGCTACTCTAAGCAGCTTAGCGGCTTAGAGTGTACAAACAAGAGTGTACAAAGATGTACAAAGACCAAAACTATATCTTTTAGCTTGTCGCACGTAGGTGCACGGTCCATGACCGTCCCGATCTTTGCCGCCAACGCACAAGACGCGCCGGTGTCAAGATGGCCTCTTTGTTGTACAGCATGTGAGAGCCATGCGGACATTGGCATGGGGGTGTCAACTTCAGGACAGCCCGTAAAAGTGCAGCTGATGTTGCAAGAAGGGTCGGTGTCGCACTAGCAAGCTATAGCAAGCTGCAGTGATACTTGTTGCACTTTGTTGGATGCCAAACCCGACTTGAGAATCTAATTCTCCAATCAGACCGATTTGGCTGCAGTCACATGTCAAGATACCAAAACGTATCATGGTATATCATGGTCACGGACAGGCACCCCTGCGTTTCAGAACCACGCAATCAAACCAAATCTCAGCGGTTCCATCATGTTCCATCCATGAGCAGGTATTTACAACTGTCTTTTGCAGCTATTGCTTGCCGGCTGCGGCTGCCTTGTCACCTCCGAGCCATGCCCCCGCGTCCAAACAAGAAGCGGTGGCTTGACGAACAACTTGGCATTCACCAATTCTGCAGAAGGGGGCTGAAATACATAGGCTATCATAGGCTAGTTTTATGAAGAAAAGGTGCGCCCAATGACTATCCCAATGTGTGTGAAGTCCATCAAATTTCTTACATCAAGAGGACTTTCACATCGTTGCAGGTACCAGGTACGATCAAATGGTCATGGTAGATCCAAGTCGGATCCGTTCCCAGCCGATGGCTTCACCCCTCTAGAGACGCTCCCGTGGATCTGCCACCCGCTCCTGCCCTTGCCACTCGGAACACCACCGCTCCAGGCGGGCGGCCGATAAGCAGGCAGCGGAGGAAGTGGTCTCCAAGAAGTTGAAGGCAGCAGCATCGGCAGCTCTTGCCATCGATGGTCACTTGGAAGGCATCCTTTTTTGGGGGGATGCCTTGCTGATAGTAAGCACCGTCATCACCTTGGGAGTCCCTCGTGCTCTGAGTGTAGTATTCTTCTAGTTCATGGCTTTGACTATGTGGGAGTTGATCTAAAGTCCTGGTAAAATTGTAAAAAAATTGGTCAACACCCATTATGTCTCATTTTGCCAGAGATTTGGGGATGGTTGGCTGGGTGACTAGTTTGTTGGGGATGGCTCAGAACCGCCAACCAGCTATTTTTGCTGCGTATATGCAAGCGAAGTGTTGGTATTTGTTGCTTTGGTATCCCCGTTGTTGCTATCATTGTTGGTCACATCCGAATGGTTCGATCCAAGTTTTATCGAAAATGATTGTTAGATTATCAGATAGTGCAATTGTTGCTGTGTGCGTCAATGCCGTATCCAATGAGTTGTGTGTTCAAAACAATGTGTGTCTATGACTATGAATATGTTCGGTCTTACATAAATCAATGATAACCATGTTTTTTTCTTACATCCAACATTCCATTTTGGGTTTAAGATTGATTTTATATGAATATTTAAGAATGAATTTGATACGGATGCTCGAGTAGATTACTCATGTTAGTCCAACTGTCCTTTTTGATGCAATCCACAAAATTCAATCGGTCTAACTATCATTAATTAGTTAGTCTAACTAACTTCCCTTTACGTTCCAATTGATGTTAGTTAGACCAATTGATGTAGACCAATTAGTTTAGTTTAGCTATCATATTGATACACTAATTAGTCATGAACTATTGATACACCGATTAGTTTAGCTTAACTTTCCAATTGATCATATTATCTAATGAGTGTATCAATTGACGCTGGTGCCCCGGTCAGCACCACACTGAGGTCAGGCACTAGTGCAGTTCGTGGATCCGGATGGGTGCCTAGTCACACCCGCGGTGACCCGCTGTGCCCACCCGTTCTTCTCCGGTGAACTAACTTAGACATGGAAGATCGCCATCCTGAAAAACCTAACTAAATAGCTGGTAAACCCTGAAAGCCTGAGAAACTAGCTATTCCGGTGTTAGATTGGCCATTCATGTTAGTTTACCAAAGGCTACCCGTGAAAAAGAGTAGGTCACCAACTGCAACAATGGTAGAAGCCAGCTGGAAGCACCTACTATTTCGTGGCAACTGGAAGTGGAACTCCATCTTACGCTGAGTTCGAAGTGGAATCTGAAAGACACTACGTTCCCCCTCCAGTGCTGCAGCACCAGCATGGTAGAAGCATCTGAGGAAGATAGCAGGGCCACAATTGGATGTACCCCTGGGCACTTCGAAAGAACAACTTGGAACGCGACTTTGCAGCAAGCTGGTGACTGCTCAACTTGGCTGGTGATAATCAGTGTTGCAAACCTTGGTGCAGCTCTGTAAGCGCCAAGCTATGGAGGGCAAACCGTTGGACGCCCCGGCAAAAAAACCTGCCAACTCAGATCAGCGGGAGGGCACCCATCTGACCGTCGCTGCTCAGGCTGCTGAATCAGCTTCTGGAGAATGCCGAAGAGATGCCCTACAGCTTCCACCTGGAAGAGACCGAGATCACTTCGAACTTGGCAGACTCCTTTGGCAAACTGGCCGGTCAATCAACAGAGCCTTGGCGGTGGGCAGCGGGAAGGGCACAGGTCGTGAATTTGGCAACGCCAACTGCATGGCGGTGACCAGTGGGTTTCAGTGGGGAAGGAAGAAACAGACCATCCGAATCTCGCCGAAGGTCCTGAGATACTGTTTAGTGATGAGTCAAAAAGTTAATGTTCCATCCGCCGGAAAGTTTGAGGAGTCCAAATTGCCAAAGGCCATCCCCGGATATTCTGCTTGCCATGATTCACACGAGATTCGGAACATGATTGTTCGTTTTGGATGACTTGGGATCCAGCAATTCGTAATATTTCGTAATATCATGAGAAAAGTGGGTGTAAGTCGTATGGTGGATGGTGCTCGTGATATTGGATGCGGGCCATAGTCACAGCATCCATGTGGAGCCATGGGTTTGTCCGAGTATGCAGCTTCCTTGGCGGTGCGAACCTCACGGCGTGCGGCAGGACAAGGGCTTTTCACCACTCGCTCTCACAAGGCAGGAAGCCTCTTGTTGGCTGTGCCTGCTGGAAGGGTTACTTCTCCAGAGTTGCGTGAGCTTCAAGCTGCAAGCATTGGAAATGATCACTATCAGCTGCCACAGGCCATGTCACCAGAAGATGCGTTGCATGGTGTTGTGCTTGAAGAGGAGCACAGGGAACACCGGGCTGCCTTTGCCGCTTTGCTGAGCGATCCCAGGCAGTGGCGATCGATCAGTGCACCTAGGAGACTTGCCACCGGTGAGGCCGAGCTCAGGTCTTCGGAGCTGTTCTTCTCCTTGGCCAAACTCACCAGAGCTCCAACCTCAGAAGCTTTCAGCATCCATGGACTCATCAATCACAGCTGTGAGCCAAATGTCCAGCGAAGCTTCGTAACATCGGAGCGTCCTTGGCTGTTGCTGCGTGCAGCAGAAGACCTCCAGGCTGATGAAGAGCTCATGGACAGCTACTTCTTTCCACTGGTGCCCCTGGAAGAAAGACATCGCAATCTGGCGCGCTTGGGTCCAAAGGCGACCTTCAAATGTCATTGCGCCAGATGTCTTGCAGAAGAGCCCATGGAGTCCCATGAGGCAAAGAAATGGTCTGAGCTGAAGAGACTGCTGATTCAGCTGGCTTTGTTGCGAGGCAAAGGTCTACAGGGTGCAGAGGTCGCCGGCATCAAAGACCCCTTTCTGCTGCAGTCGAGCGCAGAGAAGCTCTTGTGGCAACTGCAGCATGTGCTCACACCAGACCGCCTGTCATCACCTAGCTGGGTGGTTGGAGCTGCAATACTTGCAGATTTGCAGGTGGCTGTGCAAGGCAATTTCGCAGCTGCCGAAGAAACACTGGGTCTAGCCATGGGCAGCTTAAAACCAGGCAGCGCTGCCAGATTGGAGTTGGCGGCCGTCCGCTGCAGCTATGCCGCAACGAGGCGTGCAGTGCATGGAGACGACCAGTCGAGCGGTGCCTGTGCCGAGCTTAAGAAGTGCCTTGAACTTTGTGGCAGCTCTTTGTCAGGGGACTTGCCTCCCTTGCACCGCTACTTGGATCAGCTTGCGGTGCGAAAAAGGTGCCATGGCAGATGCAGCACTGGCTTCAACACTCAACTGCCTAGCTTGTACTTGGTATTACTTGGTCACATTCTGTCGCTATGATATACTAGTTGTCTTTCTTGTTTGGCTAAATGAAGGACGCAAGCCAGGTAAAGTGACCGAGTGAGGTAAAAATTGTGTGCACAAGTGATGGTTTAGCTTCGTTACTAGTTGAACTCATTGTTTGATCCTCTTTGCTGACTAAAAAGGGCAGCCGTAAACCGGAGTGACGCTATAAAACTGGGGATGGATAGCAATTGATAGGGTTTTTGACTGCTTCACCTGCTACACGCCATATTGCTGGTGATGGATGGCAAGTGATAGTTGTTTTTTGGCCTGCTGTCGGTTGATCTGCTCCCTGGAAGCCCGGACAAAAAATCACTTGATCTATCCGTTGGTCTGTCCGAAACACAGCAATTCTGCGGTACAGCCCAAGGTCCGTGGGAAGCCAGGATTCTAGGAGCATGCAGCGGGGGGACTTGGCCATACCATCCATGTCATACCTCCCAACCCTCCAAGCATTCATGCGGTCCGCTATGTCCTGCCGGTGATGGGAAACCACGTTGGACCATGTTTGGTCCATTGGTATACCACCTTTCAGTATATGGGTTGAGCCGTTAAGCTCTGTTGAACGTTGTGATTCTAACTATGGTTAGCCTATTAGCCATATAACCGTGGTATATCATCTTTAAGTCATTGTCATTTGTCAAGTCCGTTGATCAACCATGTTTTTCAGATGCTGTCATGGCTGTCATGTGTCCATAGTATCTCAACGATGAACTCCATGATGAATTCTCAAACAGCTGGCTATTTGGCATATCTCCAAGGAGGCGCCATGGCCGCAGCCCCCAAGCAGCCCCAGCTGAGGAGCGTGTGTTGAACATCACCTACTACCCCCTGGCAGTTTTCCGAGTTCGCCCGGTCACTCGCTGCACGTCCTCTCTCAGCGGCCACATCGAGGTGCCGATATTCACAGCCGGGCGCGGTGGCGGTGGTGAACCGAGGTGAGTTCATTGGTGGTTGGCCATGCTTGACGTGTTTTGAAGGACAGGGGTGTTAAATGTCTGAACTAGGAACCATGGAAAAAATGGTGCTTAACCATGGGGTGATTGCTTGTAAGAAAGCGGCTCATGGAAGATTATCACAGGCCATGAGGGGATTCCCTCGTTACAACTTGGCACACTGGGATGGTATTCATGGCGGCATCCCACTAATGACCAAAAGTTCTTAGAGGCGGTAGCTGAAGAGCAGTGAAAAAATGGATTGCAGCAATTCTAGAAAGAATTCTGCCATAGTTGAGTATAGTTACTTCAGTCACCTCAGGTTTCATTGATCTCCTGAGTTCTACCGTTGGTTGAAAGCACCCTGCCAGGGCAGCACAGGCACCTGTAGCACCTAGGATCGTCGTCCCTCACTGGTTCGGCAAGGCAGTGCTGTGCGTATCCTTCTCCCCCGACTCCTCGAAACTGGCCTCGGGCAGTGGAGATTCAACGGTGAGAATTTGGGATCTCAACACCGAGCTGCCAAAGCACACGTGTAAAGGCCAGGTCTACCGATTCGGAGGGCTGAAACGGCAGAAACGCAGCAGTTTCTCGAGATACAGTGGGATGCATAGAAGTGCATTCAGCATCCATGAAATCATATTGAATCCGGTATGGAGAAACCAGTTGAGAAGGGGCATTTGAGGAACAAGTTCCTGTTGCCATCGCTGGATTTGGGGATTTGGTTGGCTGCATGAACTCCACGGATTGCACGTGAGGTCACTTGAATTGGGTCCTCGCAGTTGCTTGGTCACCAGATGGTTCCAGGCTTGCTTCGGTTGCTTGGCATGAGCGGCTTTGACATTTTTGACCCGGACAAAACGGCAAAGAATTGAGGAACATTTTTGATAGTGGTTAACAATGGTTGCTGTTGAATTGCTATTAGAGCATTACAATCCATTATATATAGCTGATGGTTAATTGGTGATTGGCTACAATATTTATTTTCCTCCCCCCTGTAGGCTGCGATTTGAAACAGATGGATGATGTTCAGCAACATTGGGCGCTTTTCCTGGCAAGTGTCCTCCCGCGGTTGCTCTGTTTTTTTGATTCAAGGCTGGCATGGACAAGATTGTCCTGGTGTGGTGTGCCCAAAGTGGCAAGAACTTGGGTGCGTTGCGCGGGCACACGCAGCCAGTAACCTCTTTGTGTTGGCAGCCTTTGCATGTCGCAGAAGGTGACAGCTTCCCACTGCTTGCGACCAGCTCAAAGGATGCCGCAGTTAGAATATGGGTACCTCGACTGTTCACATCAGCATTCGCTAGAAAACATACCAAAACCAGATGTAGCAGCACTTGACCAACACTCACCAACAATCACCAAGACACAATGTGTTGATTGTTGACACATGGCCGCAGACCGCCACCATTGGCATAGCACCGACTATCCTGACCAAGTGCTTTGTACCAAGGACACTTCTGTGGGCGTTTGCTTGCGAAGCCTCACTTCGCACTCGCAGCCAGTCATGCAAATCCGCTGGTCGGGCGAACGGCCGGACATCGGAGGTGTGATTTACAGCGCTGGAAGGGACTGTGTCATCAAAGTGTGGAACCCAAAGGATGGAGCCATGCTGACCCAAGGCAGCACTAAGGGAAGCCATTGCGATTCGTTGCACATGCACAGCGCCATGCAGACTTCTCCTGAACGGAAGAATGCCAAATTTGGCACCACGGTTCCAGTTAAGAATGCCTTGATACCTGTTTGACAACTGTTGATTTTGAATAATTAAGTCAGGTCATGTCATGTGGGTAAGACTTTTATGGTGAGACAAAGTTAATTACTCCGATTTGAGCTGTGGTTGGCTGCTCCCAAATACCAGGGGCTGCATCTCACCAGGTCAGGTGGGCCCTCGGACCGCGCCCTAGGAATGAGTTGAAGGGCCACGGCCATTGGGTGAACACCTTGGCATTGAACACGGACTACGTGATCCGTTCGGGGCCCTACTCCCACGAACCTGCGAAGTTTAAAGACTTGGCAGAGAAGAAGGCGCGAGAGGGAAAGGTATGGGAAGGTGATGGAAGGTGCCAGGCGAAGACTTGTTTGGGAGAGCGCGGTTTTGACCAAGCAGGCGGCGAAAATGCTGAGCTGCATCGTCATTTTATATCGATAGATGTCATGTCATATCATTTCGTTTTCCAATGAATTCACTGAGCAGTGGCTATTTTTGGCACTCCCAGGAGGCAGCAAAGAAGCGCTACGCTGAGGCCATTGAGCTGCTTGGCAGCATGGCTCCTGCTGCCCCAGCAGAGATGGGTGCACAGTTGGAGGTTACTCCTGGGGGGAAATCTTGAGAGAAAGCTATGCCTGGGGAATCTTTGGGGCTTGTGTGGCTTTGATGTTTCCTCAGAGGCTTGGCATGACTGCGCATCGTAGACCTCGAACTTCGATGTTTCAACCTGGCAGTTGGTGTGGTGACACCAGTGGGTCCCCTGAGGCTTTGCGGTGGTGAGCGCCTGCTGAGCGGATCAGATGACTTCACACTGTTTTTGTGGAGACCCTTGGCACCTGGACAGCACAACTTTGCAAAGAAAGCACTGACTGTTCCGCTCGTGGCTGTCGCATCTCCGTGCAGTCAGTCTTGCAAAGTCCTGGTGTGATGCCCACTCTGTTCACTGATGTCATTGAAGCTCAGGTCTCTAAAACAGCGGTGTGCCGGATGACAGGGCATCAGAAGATTGTCAATCAGGTTGCTTCCTCTTTCACCAGCCCAAGCTGGAGTGTCCAGTGCGTGCAATGCCATTCTCATGTGCATTTCTACCGCTTTTGATGTTGGGTGCAAGCACTGTTGCGTGTGATATAGGTGCATGTTTGTGCGGTTTCAGCATCTTTTTGTCGTGTTTCAATGTGAATTCTACACTGAATCAGCACCTAAGGTTGCATTCTCCCCTGATGGTCGTTGGTTTGCTTCCGCCTCATTCGACAAGTCCGTGCGACTTTGGGATGGCAGAACTGGGAAATACGTTCACGCCTTTCGCGGCCATGTTGGCCACTTGGCGACCAGCTGAGCATGACACATCGTCTCTGAAGGCAAGGGCAGCCCATGGTAGTGTTGACACTTGCTGGCTGGTGGTTTGATTGACATGTTTTTATATTCTCTAGTAAATTATACTAAATCAATAAATGATTGGTTGGTTGACTCATTTGTTCATAGGGGTGGTTCAACCACCAACAGGCACAAGCATCTCCTTCGTCATCAGTTTCTGAAACCAGAGACTGAGGTGATGTTTACCAACTGGCTTGGTCAGCAGACAGCAGACTACTCGTCAGTGTCTCGAAGGACGGTCCCGACGAATGTGAAACGGTCTGGTCCAGTGAAAGTCTGGTACTCCACTGTGCCTGGAATCCACCTGATTTTGCTCGAGTATACCAGGGTGAGAGTGCAATGTAAAGTCCTTTGCTTTATGATTTTTCAGGGAGCTAATTGCGTTTATGTCACCTAGTAAATCTTGTTAGTGTTTGCTCCTTTGGCTTCCCTGTGCGCAGATGTTGGATTCAGATGTAAGATATTCATTCATTTCATGTTCTCCGAAGATGATAGCAACTAGCATCAACCAACTATCCACAACAGTATTTGACCATGTCTTGCAATCATCAATCAACCAAATATATCCAAATATGGTCTCTCTCTTTTTGCTGACTCCACCCCACCCTTTGTCCTCAAAAGCATTTTGGAAAGTTTCAACTTGGAGGTCCGATTGCTTTTGTTGGCTGCTTCCCATTGGCTCAAGGAATCCGGTGATCAGGGTGTTTCCGCGGGTCGTAGCGATGACGTCGATCCAACCATCGTTTCAGGCCAACGAGTGGCCCAAAGTGTTTGCGACTTCGCCTGCTCTTTCAACGTCGGCCTACTTGATCTTTCGAGGCGTATTAGCCTTGATCTTTGTGGTGCATTTGGTGCTACATGTGTATGTCTACGCCTACCTGCAAGGGATTGGATGGTACTGGATCATGTACCAAAGCAGAATCGCCCTGGTCCTTCAAACACTGTCCCTGGTGGCCCAGTTCGTGGCCGGCCTCATTGCGATTCCAGAACTGCCGAAGACGAGGGACTCCATGGAACCACTATGGGTCAGGGCCACGGTCTTCCTGGATTACTTCGTTCAGCCCCAGGCCTTTGGCATCACCTATTTCTACTGGGGATTCAGGGCCTTTGCAGGGGAGGAGATGATGGATGGCGTGGAGTTCAAGGCAGTAATCGACTACTTGGATTACTTCCTTCACGGGATCAACTGGGTGCTGTTGCTTATGAGCTTCTTGTTGAGTCGAATCCCCTTCACCTTCGATGGCTTTATCCTTTCCATGGTCTTGGGCGGTGTCTATGTGCTTTGGACTTACATCCATTATCTCCTTGGGCTCGGTGTGGCGGCTGGATCTTGTCCGCAATATCCCGGTGAACCGGAGCGATGCCCCTTGTATACGGCCTTCGATTGGAACGATCCACAAAGAGCTGGGCTGGCAGTTTTCGTTTCCTATGTGGTCGCAGGTCCCATCAACACTGCAGTCTACGTGGCCCTGGCCAGTGCTCGCAGCCGCTGCTTCCCGGAGAAGGTGAAACTTGAGGAGAAGGCTCAGCTGTTAGAAGAAGTGAAACCTGCACAGCCTGAGCCTCCGCAGAACTGTTGCTGTGGCCTCAGTCGGCCAAGCCGCTAGCCATGGCACCCGAGGGTTTCAACCCGTTTCACTGGACAATGGTTTGGTTCAAAGGTGACTGATCCAAAAGCCCGTCAAAACCGTTGCGCACGTCGGTTCTAGCACCTTGGTTCACACAATCCCCGGGGCGCAAAGTGATCCAACTGTGATCCTCCACCCTTTTTTGGTGACATGTTCAAAAGACTTTGTGGACAATCTAATCTGACACATGATTTTTTGGGACTCAGTAAAGGCTGTCTCACCGCATGATTCTGTGACTGGTTGAAGTGTTTTTCACCTCCAAAAGTTTAGCCAGAGACCTGGAACCCAGAGATGGCCAGAGAATCTAACAACTCCGTCGAGGTGATAATCTATAATGGGTTTGGCTGGAAAACCAGGTACAGTATCCCCATGAATGTATGTGTGTGTGTGTGCCACTGTATGCCTACATTTGTACTCGCTGCAATAGTCCGTGATTTCATGCAATGTGAATCTAAATGAAACATGACAATGACAGTTTTTGACGATCTCGCAAATGCAATGAAGGATGCCATGAAATGTTGAAAAGTCACGTCATGGTGACATGTTGCGTAACGGCATGACATGTGGCGTGTGGTACACAGGTCCCCGTGGTTTCTGCATGCGCACAGCAGGACTCCACGGCAAAATGCTGGGACATCGGTCGCAAGAAGCTCCTGGAGGATTTGCCAGGTCATGCCGACGAGGTAAGCATGGCTGAAGGGTGGATACCATCCCGGATGTTGAGAGAGCCAGGTGTGGGGTGACATCCGCGCCACTATGGTCACCCAATATGTCTACATAATATGTCTACATATATGCTTGCTACATGAATAGCTCTTGATTTCTCTGGGTGTTTCCCTCACCGTTTGGCTGTCGATGAATTCCCACCCGAAAACATCGGCTGGTAAATGAACATTCCAACAAAGTGCTAATGTTTGGGACGTTCGGTGGGTTAGAAGGTGCTTACCCAAAGCCAACTGAGCATATCCAGAGATACGGTAACAGCAATGCTTCATGGTAGGAGTGGGCGATAGTTTGACTGATGGTTAAAGTTCTAGACATTGAGATTTGATAACAGGCCGTAATGGATCATACAAGTCGGTTGGCACATGCTCATTAAGAATGAATATTCTCATATGGCATATCAAGGTCAACGATGCTAAACAATATCAATGGTACGACCACTGGAGATTACAAGGAATCATGTAAACCAGCTGCTCTAGTCACCCCGGACAGGTGAGATCAGGTATTTCCGCATTGTGCATGTGGCCAGAATGAGTGTATTGTCTTGGCAATATACTGGTACGTGTTGGCTGACATTTGCCGTATGTTTTTCTTCTATGCTTTAAGTATACAGGATAAATTCTTTGCGTAAGCTACATTTAAACGCATGTTCAAAAATATGTGCAATGCTTCTATGACATCAGCTGGTGCTTAAGACATTATGCCCAACATACATGTCATTGGCCCAGCTGAGCCCAACTGGATCTCCAAGGTCTATGCAGTTGATTGGAGCTTGGATGGTGCGCGTGTGGCCACGGGCTCGAAAGATCGGTTGCTGAAGATTTGGCGTCATTAAGATCCACTGCATTCAATGGCAGTCGCAGTCCTCTCCAGCCGTGGGCAAGTAGTTTCACCTTGAGTTCTACCTCACTAGGCCTCCCTTTTCTATGCTGCATGGCCAGTGTCACTAAGCGCCGAAGGCGGCTAGAAAGAGGAAGTCGAAAAAAATACCGAAGGGAGTGATGGTGGGTGATGATGGGTGATGATGGGTGATGATGGGTGATGGGATTGGGTGATGATGGGTGATGATGGGTGATGGGATTGGGTGATGATGGGTGATGATGGGTGATGATGGGTGATGATGGGTGATGGGATTGGGTGCTGCGAAAGGTCGACAGAACAATTTTGACACTATATGGTTGAAATGCTCAGCGCAGTGAAAATCGAGAAGATTCAAGAGCCACTTTCAGGAGGTTCGATGACGTCAGATAACACCTCTGAAAGGTCCAAGACCACTGTAGGTTGCTGTTTTGATGATTTGATCATGCTTGATCTTGTGCTCCGGTGGTAGCTGGCAGCTTCTCAGCGCATGGCATAGCTCAATTCCTCAACTCAGCACACAGCATCCAACAGCAGCGCACCTTAGGACTTAAGAAAACGTGTTCAAAAGTCGGAGGCCACAGGACTTCTTATGACTTCTTTGATATCTTTAGATCCCCAGAGCCTATCAATTCATGATGTTCCGGTGATGTTCCTCCCATGGAACCCGTGCGGCAATGGCAGATCTGCGCGGCCGAGCTGCGAACCGAGGAGGCTGGCAGATGCTGGCAGATGCTGGCAGATGCTGGCAGCTGCAGCCACTGGGGATGGGGAGCCACGCCAGGATACGCTGAGAACGGGGTGAAGGACCGCGCCAGAAAATGGAAAGCCAAGTCCAGCCCTTGATTTCGGGCCAATGGTACTGTGATCAGTCTGGAAATCAACGGCTTTTGCCGTTTCAATATCTTTCAATGATTTAATGCAAGGTTTGCAAATATGTTAATGGTATCGGCTCTCAACAAGGTTTGGATATGTTGAAGGTATCGACTTGTGTTTCCACTTGGCTCACCGTTTGACTGCTTAGGGATGTTTGTGTTTTGGAGCGACGAAGGCTGGGTCGAGACTTGCTGATCTCCATCGAGCAGAAGAATGTTGCCACGGTCAAAGCATGCCTCGAACAACAGGTGCCGAAGCCTGCTGTGGAGCTTCAGATGGCAAGAGCTAGGGGGGAAACGGGTATGTGCCAAAAGAGTCGTCCTCCCAAAGCCCACGGTTTCCTACCAAAATAATCATTTTGTGTAGGTTATTGGTTGCCCTCTTTTGGCACATACCCAAATGTCATGCTTCATGAACAATGTGCATTTGTTCAGTTGATGACTGATGGGATCCTCTCGATATCGGGAGTAGCAGCACCTTGAAAGTGCCAAAGCATTTCAAAGCTTCATCATCCAACATCGGTCCGGTATTTTGGTCGCTGGCCAGTCATCTTATCCCTCGGAGTTCGCAACAATGTCAATCAAGCTAGGTCATCCAACCATCCAACCATCCAACCATCCAACCATCAACCATCCAACCATCAACTTCACCACTTCAGTCATATTCTTCGAGCATTTGCTTCAGGCAGATCCCAATTTGGTTGATGCCAGCGGCGGCAGCGCCTTACACCTTGCAGCAAGACTGGGAGATGTCCAGGCGCCGCTCTCCGTGTTGGGTTTCCCTAGGACGAACCGTGGCCGTGGTTGCCGTGGTTCGCCCTAGTACTCGAAGTGGTTCACTGCGGTTGGTACTAATCCACCGGTTCCATCATGTTCCATCCCGTTGTGTGGCCTGTTTCCGTGTGATATCATGGTCAGGTTTGGATAGGTTCATCAAGCATGAGCCATGTTGGGTTTTTGGCGCTGGTGATCGTTGATTGCCATAGTGAATTGCTGGCGGTTTGACAATATTGACTTACTCCTCTAAACCTCCACAAAGAGGTCAACTAGGGGGACAGGATCTAGGAGCCATCGGTAGCTTTTGTTGGGTGCCTCTATCCCGAGGAAGGATGCTGGCATGATTGTTTGGTATGTTATGGACTAGGGTCCCGATCGGGGCGTGAACATTCCTTCCTTTAGTCAAATTGGCAGTTTCTCAAAATAGGGGACTCAAGAAAATGGCTGGTTATCGCAATAAATGGTTACGTGATGTTTGATGGTATGGGTGGCCCCTATGACTTGAGAAACAGCCAAGTGAATAAATGTGCACTCTTATGGTGTCCCATGAGTTCTTCCTAGCTGAGTAGGTGCTGGATGAGATTCTGTATGCTTGCGTATGGAGCTCAGGGGGTCGAAGAGATGTACCGAGTCCATGGCCTTGCATGGTCTTGCAATCTGTGGGTGAAGCTGGTCCGCTTCACACGCGTTTGTCATGGTTAGACTTACAGATCCCCTATGACGCAGTTCCCCTGTATCCCTATATGCTA
>VSDK01012425.1:0-10026 GCA_009767595.1 Symbiodinium kawagutii
AAGTAAAACCCTTTTACTGACTGTTACAGATATTAGGCTAGACTCAAGTTATTCATAATGCTGTTGTCTTCCCCCTGGTTAAATAGTAATTAACATTAATTAACTGATTATTAACCACCATTAATCATTGGCTCCTTTGTGGTTCAACTCCATTAGTTGCTTCCCAGCAGCCCCAGTCCCTTCCCCGACCTCGGACTCCGAGGACGACTCGGGGCTCTTCCGCAGCAGCGAGGACCGGCGCCGCGCGCCGGCGCCGCGCGGCGACGGCAGGCTGGGCGCCGTGGCGGCGCGGCGCCCGCGCCGCGAGGCCACGCGGATGGCCTGGCGGTGCCGTGGTCGGCTGGAGGATCAGCTGTCAACGGGGCGGGTTTGGGCAGAGTTGGACCTGGATTTGGTGAGTGAAATGGATGAATTGTGTGGTAAATCAGATGATTTTGGATGATTTTTTTCGTAAATCAGAGGATTTGGAAGTGGATTTAGTTGGTGAACTTGGTTGATGAAGTTGAAGAGTTGAAGTAGTTGGATAGTTTAATGACTAGATTTTGTTTATTTGGATTTTGTTGTCTAGTTGTCACTCATGGATCGGCAGCTGATGTAACAAAGATCCAAGAACCCTTCCATGCAACACTGACCACAACCAATCAGCAGCTTCATGTACAACAATTTCAATACGTTACAAGTCGCGGAAATGATACATCTGCATGTCAACGAAAAAATACAAACAGGATTAGCAATGAACAAGAATGAAAAAGTCGGTATTCAAGCAACAAGAAATAAGAGAAGGCATGGAAACATGAAAACAACATGTGAAGCTGACATAACAGCCAGGAATTGGAAAAGAGATAGGACCTCAGCTGCCAATCATAAGTGAAGATAGAACCAACCCTGGATAGGCAGTGAATAGTCAACAGGTTGGCTATGATCTTCGCCGGGATGTCCACCCACCAGATTTGCTGATTTGGGGCGACCAATACCCATTGTCTCTGATGCTTGATTATCGTCAACTACATTGATCTTCAGTGATCAAACCTACATTAAAGATCTTGAATCATTGGTTGAATCAATGGTTGAATCATCAGCCATCAATCCTTCCTGTTTTGTTCAAATGACCTCCGCGTCCCATGAAACGCACGCCCTTGAAAAACGCAGACAGTCCGTCTCCGCCTGCCTCCTTTTTGCGTCTTTGGCCTGGGCGAGTGACAGCGCGGGTTGCGGACTCGCTAGAGCGGATTCGTGATCCGAAACACAAACAATAGGCATGGATCAGATTATTGATGGTGCTTTTGATTATTGAAACCACCAACCAGCAAACAATGGTGTCTTTGCAAAACATTTAGCCAGGCCCATGGTTCCGACTTGGCAGCGTATTCTTGATCCAAAGACAAACACGTGGTGTTTGTACGTCACATCTATTGTGGTATTAAGCGGTCTATTAAGTGTTCAATGGTTCAAGGATTCAGTTGACATCTGGTTAGGGGATTTCAACACCTATGACAAATATTAGTCAACCAACCATTTGCTAATGAACAATAGGGAAAATAAAACATGTTTGAAACCTCCAACCAGTTTGGCATTAGGCCAGCTTATCCACACATGCATGTCTATGGACATATGTACATATGCCCGTCTATGCACGTGCGTATACAATAAATTGATAAAAACCTAGAGCCGGAATGGCACTTCACTTGCTGACCTATGGTTTACTACTTATTCATGTTGAAATGCTGGTTTTTTGGAGGGTCATTCGCCATCACACTTCAACAGTACATTTGATCATAGTAAACCTTTGACACTTCAACGCCCTTCACCACATTCCAGGGCACTTCACCAACATCAAACAGTGTCACACTTCCATCACACTTCAACCCACCACTTCACCATCACACTTCACCAACATCAAAAAATGTCTGGGTTTTCACATGCCAAAACTTCCAGGCCACATCCCCCAGCCCTGGAACCGCATCCCCATCTGCTGGAATCCCAGTGGCAAATCACCAGCTCCTGGGCATCCTTCGTCGCCTGGTCGTTGCGCCTCACATCCTCACGGAGCACCACGTAGGCGGGCATGTGCATCTCCACGTACCTCGCGGTGCCCACCGGTCATCTGGGATCTTCCAAACACACCAGCGGCGGTTTCTCAAGCCATATGGGACCCCAAGAATGGTTGGTTTATTACTCTAAATGGTTAATAATGGATGATTTGGGAGTACTCCTATTTTGAGAAAGACCCACTTGTTGGGAAGTGCCCGGAATGACTTTCAGTGGAGTTGGAACTGCTACAATGTCTTCACGGACTTAGCTGACATGCAATTTGTAATCCCGAAAAGCCAGTACAAAGCACAAGCTGACCGCAAGAAATTATGATGAAACATGACGATAATTAGTAATGTCAAAAAACACAATACGCAAAACACCACCTGACCGCTGCAATCGTCACGACTTAGGAAAAAACAACCCAATTTCAAGAAGATCAGAAAACCGCCACGACTTGGAACCTTGGGTGTAGCTTTCTAGCCTCTTCAGATGAGGTTTAACCAGCGATTCAGTGCCAAACCAATTACTGTAGCTCCCTTCCAAGGTGACAATTGATGCAAACTGATGCCGTTCCGTACGCTCATCTGTATAACCAGCTAGGATCAACTTCGATGGGACACCTGGTGGGACGGAAAGGAACAAAGCTGTAGCATGTTGGCTTCACTTTCACGGAACAGTTGTGACTAACTGGGACTGTTACGTTGATGCCACCATTCCCATCACTCTATCCTCATGTCACTTCATGGGGTATCTGTATGAACCTGGCTCTCGGCTTAGCTGAAAGACCAAGACTTTGACAGTCACTGAGTAGCAAGGTAGGTGGTTCTCATGACTGAACAGCTGGAGAAACAGCTGGGATTGTATCCGTTCAGAAGGCAGGTCCTATCAGTGATCACACGGTTCCATCATGTTCCATCACCAGCTGTTGGGCAAACCTGCACCCACCAAGAAGCTTCAGTTCGCAGTTTGACTCAGCTTTCTTACAACAGCTTACAGAAGTCCAACGGGCTGCTACTCAGCTACCACAACACCAGGAAGGGCCACATTTCAGCTGGCCATAGCGTATCTTCCCATGGATCACCTCCATGAGTTGCGCCTGCGTTGAAGACTGACGTCGCCGGCTTTGTAGCCTCTCTCGCGATGTTTGAAAATGTCGCGCTGGCTCCTGAGACGGCGCGACCCGAAAGTTTCGTACCACAGGCTGAGGAGGGCATGGAAAATGAACTTTCCATCCGATATATTGATGCATGATGATACATGTTCATGCATGGAACGATTGATTGAGGTTGATTGGACAAACACATTCCAGTGAAACCCAATTGAACAAGTTTTGAATCCATTCGCAATGACTGGGATTTTCTGTTTCCTCTGCTGCAAATGCAAGTAGTGCATCAATGTCAAGGATAACCAGGGTCACCTTTAAGACCAACAATTTGACCTTGGCGAAATAGTGGTTAATAATGGTGAAATCAATGTTTTATTCCAGGGACAAGCAATGGTGAATAGTGGTTGGTAATTATGGTTTATAGTGGTTGATCGTGGGATACACTTGGGTTCGTCCATTGATACCCCGTCACCAACCAATAACAGCCATTACGAGTAGGGAAACTAAGAAGCTATAGGCCATAGGGCTACCCTCTTCGACAAACCCACATGCATACACCAAGAATGACTGCGATCCTTTCCCCTTGTGATGAACGTTGCGTTTTAACTTGAATGAATAGCTGTTTACCTTGAACATGTAGGTCATATCATCATATGTGTCAAGAGATTATTTCCTTTGCCACGTGTCAAACTAGGCGGTTCTTCAGATCATGATTTTACTTCTATGCCAAGAATCGCAATGACAATTCAAGGAAAAGTCTATGTGTAGCGATACTTTGATCGCCCATTTACATTTGTGTCCGTCGGATGTATCACTGGTACATCTGGCTTTTTTGAGAATCCACCATCCAATGACATATATGACTCTGGTCCAAAGGGCTTCATTGAAGCAACCTGCACAAGTCATAGAAAACGGCCATATTGAATGGGCTCTATTGAAGCAACCGGTGTAGACACATGGTGGTTTCTCCACATATCGGTACCCCCACTTAAGGGGTCCCCAAACTGGCTTGAGAAACCACTATAGAGTTGGTCTATCTCTACTTTTCATAATTATCATCCCCTATAATTAAGCATTATCAATGGTCATAACCCGTGTGTAAATCACTGTGGTTCAACAATACCAGCAGAAAATGCCGATATGATCCATCATTATCAACCAGTATTGAGTCAAAGTAACCACTATAAATCAGCATTAGCCACCACTAATGGCCAGTAACCACCCAATGAAGCCACTATGACCTTTGGCTCCACGGCAGCAGGGCAGCAGGGCGGCAGCTGGCTGATCTGCGTCCTCCGACTGCGCCGTGCCCTTTTGAAGGGCGCCACATAAGGCGAACGAACGCCTCGAACAAGTCGTGAGCAATGCTGAGGTTAATGGTGGTCAATGATGGTTGATGGTGGTGGCCAATGGAGGGGTAGTGATGGTTAATGGCAGTTAATGTTGGTGGTTAATGATTGCTAATTATGTCTGATGGCAATCGGTTGATGGCAGATGGTGAACGGTGGTTGAAACTGGCGAATGATGGCTGTTGCAATTCTTATGGCACATGATTGTTAATGCTGTTTGGCTTGGTTTGTGATTGTTGACAATGGTTGGATTGGTTGGTGATTGTTGATAGTGGTGGTCAATGATGGTCAATGATGGTCAATGATGGTCAATGATGGTCAACGATGGTCAATGATGGTCAATGATGGTCAATGATGGCTGTTGGTTAGTATTATCCAGCAAGGTTTAGGTGTTGATTCGTGATGGGAAACCTTTTTGGGGTGAGCAAACCTGATCAACTCTGATCATCCAAAGGTCAATGAAGGATGGCTGACGGGATCATGGGAGGTGGTCCATGATTCTTCATAAGAATGGTTGACCATTGTCAACCATCACTATTATCAGCAGCCATAGCTGCAACATGCTAAATCACCATAAATGATGGCCGATAGTCGATAATCAAATCATAACCAGCTATAATCCTATATCGCTGGTTATGTGACCACCACCATAGACCGGGGCTTTCTCAATAAAAGGCGCACCCCCAAATCATCCATTCTTAACCATTGATAGTAACACGCGCACGCTCCACGTCCCAAGGCCGGCGTGAAGCAGGCCCAGCCATTGATAAACCAATCACAACTTGGGGGTTCCCAATAGTAAGAAACCGCCACATATGGTGGTTTCTCAAAATGGGGGACCCCACAAATGGTAGGTTTATTGGCACAAATGACTAATATAGGATGATTTGGAAGTACCCCTATTTTGAGAAACACCCATATCAGTTGTTAAGCCACTTTTCTTGGCGATTATCCAGTAGTACTACCCATCATCCTTTCGTTGGTGATTATCCTCAAGTGATAGCCACTGGTACTCACCAATCATCAGTATTCCGTTGATAGCAAATAATCATTATGATAACCACTATACATATAACCAACAAATGACCATAACCAATCATGACAATGATGGTCATGAATCAAACATTAAGATCAATGACCATCAATGATTGACAGTATCCAGTTGATAACAAATATAAAATCAGAATAACCACCATAAATGATTCATAAACCAACAACGGTTGTGGGTCATTGATTTTCACCGGTCAGCGCCGGTCGTTCCATGGTCACCACAGCTCGCACCAGGCCGCGGCGATTCACTGAGGGAGGACCCGTGACGAGGACCCGCCGTCAAACCAGTGGCTGGGGACTCCCGTTATGAGCGGAGTTTATCAACGCTTCATCAAGGTTTTTAACAAGGGGATAACGCCCAATGATCAGGGATATACCGTGATATATCAGTTAAATGAATCATCGGTTTCTTATGATACAAGTAGATGAAAACATAATGATATTCAGGGGTCCCCTAGTTTGAGAAACCGTCATCTGGAAGCAACAAATGGAGACAGTTGCTGGGGTTCACCACGTCAAAACACCACCGCTGGAGGTTGGAGTTCCCCTAGGCCAAGGCACGGTCGGGCGTAGGGAGCCTGGCCCAGCGAAGCTGATCTTGGTTCATGATAGCGCTGGGGGGTGAGTTGGTCAATTTCATCGCTACGTCTATGTTGAATGATGGGCGGCTGCTTCGCGTTTAAGTTGTTGCAACAATAGTGCCGAGAAGAAAATCCGAAGGAAATTTGTGTTCAAAGACCAACGAACCAGTGAAAACAGAGATACCGCTACAACATGAATGATTCAACAAGGCGGGCACGGGGAACAAATATAGCACCAACCTATGTTGAGTTTCTCCAAGTATGCTTCCCATCACTCCAGGGCTGGGCGTCTTCTCAAATCGTTATCGCATCTTCATTTACCGCGTAAGTATGCTGATATATGACATACACATGGACAAAAACAGAGAATGATGTAGTTAGAGATGAACATTCAGAAACGGGTTGAAACACAAATTGAGAATCATCAAAATATAGGCATGGAAAAACAAAAATACAGATATTTTACATACAAATACACGTTGGCATGCAATGCACACCTCGCATTCGGTGTTGAAGGCGCACTGTCAGTGACAGTTCAAAAGCACAATTGCTGGCAAAACTGGCGGTGGAAAAGTTACCAATCATTCCAACCGTGGGTATTTGAAATCTACCCTTTCATTACCTAAATCCATTTGACATGATTTTTTTGGGTTAAGTTCCACTAATGTCGCATTTACCAAGTAGATCCAAAATAATGGTTTTACCCGCGATCCCAATAGTTGCGCCCTCAACAACTTACAATTTTGAACCCCTCTGCACGGGCATTTCTCGAAATAGGGGACCCCCCAAACTGGATCTATGCAATCCACTTTATTTCTTACCTCGTCTACCTCGTTGATACAAATCGCTGCGCAACTAGCGCCTCGCCTCGTTCAATATGGTTTGGAAAATCGCACTTCGTCTCGTTAAAAATTGAAGCATCTCGCAATCTCTCCAGCCCGCTTGAAAAAAATCCAGCCCACGCTCTTTGAGGTATCCCCCAAATCAAAATAGAATCACGGTATGATTTTTTTGGATTCCGCGCTATATCAACGCCAGCGCCCAAATGTCAATAAATGTGTCCGGGCCTGCTTGAAGCGTTGACCAGTGGAAGCCGCGCCACCAAGCTCGCGCAGCGCCGCAGCAAGCTGGACGCAACAAAAGAGAAGCTACTTGTCCGGGGTTGGTAGCCAAGGAGCCAATAGCGACACATCTCCGGCGGCGACGCTGGCGAAAGAATGCCTGCAGGGTCTCGCATCCAGCACGAAACGAGAACACAACCACAGCGCTCACACCGTTTCTGCTCATATGTTCCTGTTTTCAAACCACTGGGCCACTGCAGCATGCGGGCGTTGTGGATAATTGCAGGCGTCAGCACCACCCCACGGTCAGGGCAACCCACAAAATTGCAGGGCTCATCAACTTGGAGATTGGAACCACGTTGAAGCAGCAATCCCGCTCGCAACTTCACCAAGATGTTGGCCAGCACGAGGTCCGACGGCGCTGCCACGTCACGCTGTCTCAATAAGGAAGCTGCTTCACGTCCAAAATTTGACGGGCCACAGCGCTCCAAGGCGATGACGAGCAAAGGCAAAGCTTCCAGAGGCCAGGGGCTGACCAGCTGCGCAAATGATGCCATGGCTTCCACAGCGGCAACACGAATGGTCGCAAAAAGCACCATGCGTGAAAGATATTTTCACGCAGCCAAAATGAACAACATCCGATCAACCGCATGGATTCACTCTGGCTAGTTGTTTGGGCGGCTAGACTTGGAGCCCAATCTGAGGAGGAAAACGCGCTGAAATGAAACAAGCAACAAGATAACGAACGACAAGCAGCCTGGACAGTAGACCTACGAGCAGCAACATGGACAGAGCCGCCGTGATGCATTTTTCTGCGATGTGGACAGAAATCAAGAACTCCTCACGTCTTCCCAGATATGTCACAACAAAACGGTCTGTTACACTGAAGCGCCACCTGGAACAGGCCACCCGCTCTCAGTCTCAGCTTCCCAAGACAACAGCATTGCAGCAAGATTTCGGCGCTGCGCGTAGATCCAAAAGCAAGAACCGGAAGAACCCGCTTGAGGAAAAGCTGGCCAGCGGGCGGCAACAACGTTGGAGACCACACCAAATTAGACTTTTGGACACCAAACGCACGCACGCATGGAGCGATTCAGCCAAAGAATGCTTTCATCATAGGTTTCCGCGCCCCCCCGGGCCCATGGTTCTATTCCGGCAGCCACGTCGCAGTTGTCAAGTTGCGCGTGGCCAAATAATCTTGCCAGACCGGCGGCAACAAGAAATAAACACGCCTAGTCCCACCATGCCAACTAAAAAGAAAAAAGCAACGTCAGACCAGCCCAAAAAAGAAATGAGCCTCGCGAAGAACGCGCTCAAAAGCACCAAGTCGTTGAGTAGGAATGCGTAAAGGAAGGGTAGTAACTGACGAAAGGCGCTCCTCTGCAACGTCGGAAGGTCGAGGGGGCCGAAACCAAAGCGCATCCGCAGATTGTAAAGAACCATCGAAGAAGATCACGGGTCGACGACTAAAACTGAAACATGGAACAGAAAGTCCTGCATCTAACAGCGGATCGAGCTTTACGAGAAATTCTTGTTTCACAGTGTTCATGTACACACTGATATATTCAGCGATGCTAATTTCCAGGAAGCGAGCAGCGCTCTTGAGTCGCTGCGCGGCAACCAAAGGAAGGCAAGCGAACACATAGGTCACGAGCACGTCAAAACGTAAGCATTGTTGACGCTAAAAGGGAGCAACGAAGGCTGCATCATTGTACATGTCTCCGGGCAAAGAAAAAATTCGTTAATGGCAACAGAACAAGAAGCCTAGCGACGAGAATGATGTGATAGAAGTGCTCCCAGGTCTGGAGAAAAACAACAACAACAACAACAACAACAACAACAACAACAACAACAACAACAACAACAACAACAACAACAACAACAACAACAACCAACAACCAACAACCAACAACCAACAACCAACAACCAACAACCAACAACCAACAACCAACAACCAACAACCAACAACCAACAACCAACAACCAACAACCAACAACCAACAACCAACAACCAACAACCAACAACCAACAACCAACAACCAACAACCAACAACCAACAACCAACAACCAACAACCAACAACCAACAACCAACAACCAACAACCAACAACCAACAACCAACAACCAACAACCAACAACCAACAACCAACAACCAACAACCAACAACCAACAACCAACAACCAACAACCAACAACCAACAACCAACAACCAACAACCAACAACCAACAACCAACAACCAACAACCAACAACCAACAACCAACAACCAACAACCAACAACCAACAACCAACAACCAACAACCAACAACCAACAACCAACAACCAACAACCAACAACCAACAACCAACAACCAACAACCAACAACCAACAACCAACAACCAACAACCAACAACCAACAACCAACAACCAACAACCAACAACCAACAACCAACAACCAACAACCAACAACCAACAACCAACAACCAACAACCAACAACCAACAACCAACAACCAACAACCAACAACCAACAACCAACAACCAACAACCAACAACCAACAACCAACAACCAACAACCAACAACCAACAACCAACAACCAACAACCAACAACCAACAACCAACAACCAACAACCAACAACCAACAACCAACAACCAACAACCAACAACCAACAACCAACAACCAACAACCAACAACCAACAACCAACAACCAACAACCAACAACCAACAACCAACAACCAACAACCAACAACCAACAACCAACAACAACAAGCAACAAGCAACAACCAACAACCAACAACCAACAACCAACAACCAACAACCAACAACCAAAAACCAAAAACAACAAACCAACAACAACAACAACAACAGCAA
>VSDK01012425.1:10422-44140 GCA_009767595.1 Symbiodinium kawagutii
AACAACCAACAACCAACAACCAACAACCAAAAACCAAAAACCAAAAACCAACAACAACAACAACAACAAGCAACAAACAACAAGCAACAAGCAACAAGCAACAAGCAACAAGCAACAAACAACCAACAACCAACAACCAACAACCAACAATCAACAACCAAAAACCAACAACAACAACAACAACATCAACAACAACAACAACCAACAACAACAACAACCACCACCACCACCAACAACAACAACAACAAGCAACAAACAACAAACAACAAGCAACAAACAACCAACAACCAACAACCAACAACCAACAACCAACAACCCACAACCACAACCACAACCACTTCAACTACTCTAACAACTTACACAACTCTGACAAGGCTGACAACTTTGAAAACAGCTGCGTTTTTTTGAGTCAAGGTCCGAACGACGTCACCTCGCTGATTAACGTTGTGTCGAATCAGGACAAGGCCGCGCACTGAGCTGAAAGCGCGGCAAACGATGACTGGGCCGACACGTAAAAACCCACCGGCGCAAACTGCCACTAGTCACAAGCGTGCGTGAACGCACGCCAAGCATCACGCTGCTCCTGGTGAAACTGCACGAGGATTTCCGTCACCCGCGCGCGTCCGCCTCGATGTCACTTTGCTCTGGGTCTGGTAGACCGAATGCCAGTCTTCCAATCTTTTCAGTCCAGCCTGCCTGGGGAGAATCCAGCCTCCACTCTTCGATGGATCCCCGAAAGCAGAAAAACAAGGTGGCCCAGGAAAACTTAAAAATAGAACGGCCGAAGCGATTCTGAAACAGGAAACACACCGAGAAATTGCTAACGAGAAAAGAACAAAGCAACTATTATCACAACACGCCCAGCATTACTAGCCAAGCAACATTTGCCATGACCGTGTCTTCGCCATCAGGCACGAACCTATCCTGCGGTCATATGGGATTTGCGCTGTCTAGGTATTGCTTGCCACCAGTTCATAACATTGATCACGACCATTCCTTTTTTACACCCATCGTCACGCAATGTCATGGGTTCAGGCGGTTGTTTGGGAATATTGATGCCAAGCTTCTCGGAGGGTCGTGGTACGCCTTCGCCGACCCCTGCCGGAAGCGGAAGTAACTTCCACCAGGGACGGCGCCGCGGCGCCACGGGCGCGGCAGCCCGAAGCTGCCGCCGGGCGGCCACCAAACCCGCAGCATCGAAGGCATCCCAATCAAACAACTGGGCGCCCTCCTCAGCCACCTGCCAGCTCGTCAAAATCACCGCCTCAACCCAAACAACATCATTTTTCCATTTCGCGACAACTAGAATTAAACGCTCTGCCATGAACAGCTTACGGCGGCAAAACGTAGCTGGCACATGTGTCCAACGCGCCCTTCGTCTTGACGATGGGACTGATGGGGTCAAATATCTATTCACATCACTAACAAAACTGGGGCGAACCTTTATGAGAATGCACCGCTGTCACATCGATCCTGCAAGAAATACCACTAGCTTATCACCTTCTCGAGTCCCCCTGAGCATCCCTTCTTTCGTTTTGCCTTTCTACCTTAAATCCTGGCGGCCGCCCGGCTGAATTATGGTTAGATGATGGTATTCTGGCTGCAGCAATGCCACCGCGGCCCTGTGAGCAATCTTGCAAACGATCTTGCTTGGGGGTACTACAAATATCGCAGCACTTGTTGGAAAAATGCGCCCGCCTTTGAGAGGACGCCGGTAAATCATTCAAATTTGCAACTCGAACATCTTCCCTGCCTAACACTGCGAATTCCTGCTTCTTTTCTTGGGCTAGATCCTCGGCGGCCTATTTTTTAAGCATCAGAGCAGCTAAACTGGCGGGGGCGATGCACCAAGTGGTTGATGCCCTCCTGCGTCTGCAGCGCTTTGTCCAGCGCTTCCCCAGAACACAAGGCACAGCTGTCACCGTCCCGGCTCTTCAACAGTTGGCGGCGTCCGCCATTGCGGCCGAAGCGGCACAGGCCGGTCTCACCTCCATTGCAGCGGGACGGCATCGCAACCGGGTGGGGGGGGAAACGGAAGCGCGGGTGAAACACAAACAACAACTGCGGGGCGAAAAAAAAGTTTATATCCACCAAAGCGAAACACGACGCAAAACTCAGTTGAAGTAACAACATTAAATACACCTACCTTAACACCGCGCGACTTAAATTCAAGGTAGTGAAAAAAACACAGACACACACACAGACGGTTATTAGCAAGAATTGTTTACATGTTTACTACACAACCGTAAGCCAATTCAAAGTAGTTAGAACAAAACAAGCAAGCGGGCGGGCGTTCACTAAGTTATCCCCGTTGGAATTCCCATTGCGTAATGACTGGGGCTAAAACTGTATTTTAATACCTTTTGTAGAACGGATTTCCGCTGCTTAAGATTTTTTGGGGGATTCTATTTGCCATCTAACCTTCGCAAGGCGTAGGAGGCTCATCTTGGCAACCGTTGTTTGGCCTTGAGAATTAGTAGGAAAACGTAGAGCCAAGCAACTTGCTGGATTGCGTCTTGACAACAGAGCTGGTTTTGCACCTTGGCCTTTGTGCGGTGGGACACCCTTATGAAGAAATGATTTTTAAACGGTTTTTCCCATTCTTCCCGCTTCCTCTTTGAGCTCGCGCGGCCTCTTTTAATGCCTGCCCAACGTCCTTCCTCACGCCACGCTTTCCCTAGCTTCATGCCTGCTGGAAGACGTCTTGGGATTCCAAACTTGGATTCTGACAGCTGACCACGATGATAAACAACCGTACAACCAAATCAAATAACATTTCACAAGCAAAGACCAGACTTATTTTGTATTATCAACGGTGGGTAATTGAAATAAGCGCTTCCTAGAACCAAGATCCATGCTCACAGCTTTCTGCACCGGCAATTTTCCAAAGCGCGCAAATTGCTGAGCAAAGCCACATGACATGGCCAAGGCTCGGGCAGCTGAAATTGCCATCATCTGGGCCATGGCAAAACGTCAGGACATGATGTTTACCTAGTAATAATAGAGTGTGGGAGGCTGTGGGAATGCACTTTTTTATCAAACAAAGATATGAGATCTGTAGAGACAAATCAACACTTTAAGTAAGTAGAAACATATACTACAATAGTTCCTTCCTCTCATTGCTAATCCCCTAATTTAGAAAATATGGTGCGCTATCTTATTGGAGAATAGATACTCAGGGGCGCGATGGAGTGGTAATGGATATAACCTTACTATATGTGGTAATTAGTATATTTATATATACAAAATAATGTAATGTGAATATCGTAGCAACAGCTATAATGCTTGCATATGTGGCTCCTCTTACTACAACATAAAACCATCAAGGACATAATTGGGATTTAATGTCGTATATATTGCATATTTAAAAAAGTACCTATAGGTCAACAACCATGAGACTTACATGATTTGTTCTTTTAATAACAGGGTTGGACTCCTTTGGATAAATACTGGATGAACAATATCAAAAAAATGATTTTGAAGATAGCTGATATCAGTTGTAAATGGTTTTATGAAGGCAACAATTGTTCAAGAAAACGATACTAGATTCAACAAAATGTAATTAGACATAGAACTCATGTAATAGAAGAATAGTAGAAAATACGAGGTTATTAATACATACTTACCTTTGCAGGCCTGAAATACCTTGACATCATTTCCTTCAATTCTGCTTGGGTAGCGGCATTGAATATTTTTCTCAGTCATGTTCAGTTATAGCTTCATGTCAGCTACGATTCCAAGACTATATACTCTATTCAGCAAAGTACCAGCACTTAAATGGGTCTTAACAAGAACCATACATTTTATGAAAGGATATTCCAATCAAGCTGAATTTTGAAATGTAATGTACCTATTTTTGCCGGGTAGCTCTATCTACTTCATAGCCACACAGCCTGCTTCATAACATCTGTTTTTCTTGAAGAACAGGAATGCTGACAATATCTACATACTGATATTGTCAATGGTCTTTATTTAAGGGACGGTCTAGTGTGCACTGGCTTTTGTTTTGCAATTGCAATAAGTGTACCTAGAATTTTTCCAGGCAAATGTTTTGTCATAAGTATACTTTCCATTACTACTGTATAGTGGCCTTTGTTTTGCAAAGAGCTTACCTTCCATGATCATCGATAATCCTGGAAAGCTTCTCCAAAGAAGAGTGTAAATTATATCATTTTAATCTTTCCAATTTTGTAAAGGTTCCAACAACAAAATAAACATAGTAAGTATATTAAGATACCAATTCCCATGGACTCTTGGCTGGAGCCCCCTTACCCCAGAGAGTTTTTGTAGACATAGCATGTCTTTGCATTTCACATTTTTATATTTAGATGTAATGAATACTATCAATACCAGAAATGTGAATTGTCAATGACTCTTGGCTGGAGACCTTTGTCGCCAAAAGTCCTAATATATTTCTATTCTTGGTGTTTCTGTCTTTGGGCGACCTCTCATTCCCAAACTCAAATATTAAAAATACCAAAAATACCAGAAGATACCAAAAATATCAATATTTTCATGACTCTTTGGGGGGGTGGGGCACCAATACCAAAAATACCAAAAATACCAAAAATACCAATATTTTCAAAACTCTTTGGGGAGGTGGGGCGCCAATACCAAAAATACCAAAAATACCAAATATACCAATTCTCAGAGATTCTTGGCTGGAGACATGCTTCCCAAAGAGTCCTGAAAATATTGGTATTTTTGGTATTTTGGGTATTTTTGGTATTTTTGGTATTTTTGGTATTGGCGCCCCACCCCCCCAAAGAGTCATGAAAATATTGATATTTTTGGTATTTTTGGTATTTTTGGTATTTTTGGTATTGGTGCTCACCCCCCAAAGAGTCATGAAAATATTGGTATTTTTGGTATTGGCCACTCTATCATGTTCAAGAGGTTAAAACAATGATATTTAGGTTATTGGAACATTTTTTCCCAAAGTGTATATGAATTAGCAACAAAGAAGGCATCAATTATGGAAAACTGCACTCCCAGGAGCTCCTGTTCTGTAATAATTGGTTGTAAATATTAAGCATTGCTACATGAATTGGCTAATTGCTACGGGTTATGAAAACCAGAATCTGGATCATACATTTAGTATTGCTAGTGAATTGGCTTATTGCTAAGGATACTTCAAACCAGAAATCATGCAACATCTGGATCAAAAGCAATGCATTGCTAAATGAATTGCCTAATTGTTAAAAACCATTTGAAAAATAGAAACCATCAGATGAAGATATTCTATTTGGGGGGTAAAAACAAACATTTTGCTTAGAAGATTTCAAGCTTCAAGGCTACCCCCTTTGTGAGATTGATTTTCTTAAATTCCGGATGAGGTTTTAAATTAGGAATTGATCACTTGAGGGTCGAAAATTTTTTCGGACATCCAACATCTGGATCATGAGTTTAGTATTGCTTAATCAACTGCCTAATTGCTAAAAATAATTTGGAAAATTTAGAGACCATGAGATGAAGATACTTTATTGCGGGGGGTAAAAACAAACATTTTATTCAAAGGATTTCAAACTTCAAGGCTACCCCCTTTGCGGGATTGATTTTCCTAAATTGGGGTAAGGTTTTAACTTAGGAATTGATCAATTGAGGATTGAAAATTTTTTCAGACATCCAACATCTGGATCATGAGTCTAGCATTGCTTAATCAACTGCCTAATTGTCAAAAACATAATTAATCTGAAAAATAGGACAGGGTTCAAGGTTTTTGTTTCACCAAATTCGGTTGCCCCAAAATTTTGGGGGCGTATTTTATTTGGGGGGGACGGTATTATTGCAAAGAGGGTTTGGGCGTACTTTATTTAGGAGGGAGAAAAAAGCTAGGTTAACATTAATGCTCACCCCAATAAATCAACAATGACGCCTTGGGATTCTCAAGTTGGATTCTGGCAGCTGACCACGGTGAGAAACAACCAATACAACCAGATCGAATCACATCCCAATTGAAAAAACGCTTCCTAGAACCAAGGTCCATGCTCACAGCTTTCTGCACCGGCAATTTTTCAAAGCGTGCAAGTTGCTCAGCAGGGCCACATGACATGGCCAAGGCTCGGACAGCTGAAGTTGCCATCATCTGGGCCCTGGCAAACCGTCAGGACATAGTGTTCACCCCAATGAATCAGCAATGACGTCTTGGGATTCCCAAATTGGAATCTGACAGCTGACCACGATGATAAACAACCAATACAATTAATTGAATCACATTTAATTTCATTTGGTTGACCAGACATGATTTATATTATCAACCATGAATAATTGAGCTAAATGTCTTTCTCAGACAAAAAGATCCGCGCCCACAGCTTACACAGTTTCTCGGCAACGTGACCAAACGGAAGTCTCTGCTTGAATGAATCTCTAATTCTGAAAGCTTGCAAGTTGCTGGGCAAGGATACCTGACCGAGGCTCTGGCGCCCAAAATTTTTCGACAACATCACCTGGTCATGGCGCTGCTGGACTTGAAGGTTTGCAGGTTGATCTACAGGGCTAGAAGATGACTGCAATACTGACCATGACGATGCATCAATGTCGCAAAGAGATCACAGTTCGAAGTGGTCGCCGGAAATCATTGTGTAGCCGCAGCAACAAATCAATGTCATCACTTTATCAGCTATCGACAACTTCATGAATGTTGATCAGCTATCAAACATCAGGGCTCACCGGTTGCAGGACAATGTCACTGAGAGGAAAGCTCTGGCTGGACGCAACTCAAGCGTCAAAAGCTTGCAGCGCTGTGAGTGACTCTCGGGCCCAGTCCGTAAACTGTAAAGCCCGGCCCCAGTTTGCGGCGCAAGTATACGTTCTGACCATGCTGCCAAGGTGCCAATCTTGCACGAGCGAGCACTTCATGGTGTTTTTATTTGTGCACCTACTGCGGGTCCTCCCACAGGTTCCAGAAGCGGATCCCGGTGTCCGGAATGGCAGCCAGGACTTTCTTGTCGCCTGAACACCGACGTAAATTTCAGAAAGACAGCTTGCAGTTAGAAGCCGTGCCTGCAGAGCAATAGCAAACCTGGCATACCAGAGTGCGACTGCCAGGTCCGAGGTCCACGAGAGCCAAGGCGAGTCCTTAGTACACAAATTGGCTGCTAAACTCATGAATGCACAGCGCACATCCCCTTGCTTGCGAGGCACACTGCGCGTGTGGGTAATGTGCTCACCTACGGAGAGGATCTGGCCGCCCTTCGGCGCCAAGCAATGATCAATTTGCTCGGCCCCGCGGAACAACATGCCTTGGCCACAAATGGCCCTCTATGCTTCTGTTGACAACATGTATATCTTCACCCCGCGGACACGGTCCTTTACTTGGATGATCGGTCCATTGCCTGTAATAATCCCCAATCCCTGATGGTTCATCGTGACCTCTGGAGTGAGTGGAGTGCCTCGGTTGGGCTCTTAGAAAATCAAGCTAAGGCTGTGGCGACAGCTTCTTCCAACACAAAGCTTAATCAACTTGCCTCCGCTGTGGATGGGGCAATTCACACCTCTAAGGCCATCAGGGTCTTAGGAGCTGTCACGGTTGCTGGCCCACGAATATACACTCAGGATGAAGAAACTCGTCTGGCTGCTGCCCTCAGAATCATTCATATGATTAGCTGCATCCCTATGCCGCTGATTTTGTGTCTTCGTATGACGCGGGTCTTCGCTCTCTCCAAAGCTGCCTTTGGTTGGGTCTCCCGTTTCCCCACCCTCACCAGTTCCAAGGCCCTTTGGACTGCTACGTGGGTCGCGTCGGGTCGTGCGCGTTTTAGCTCGCCTTTCCTCCGCTCTGTCCTTTTTGGTGGTGTTTATCACCTTGACTGTGTCGCCGGGGTTCGATTAGTGTCTGCCTTGGTTCGTCGCGCCGTGTCTGGCCCGCTGTCTTGGTCCACCCGCTTTGGTACTCCCTGTGGTACCTTACACCGTTGGCTTTTGTCGCGGGGTTGGGAGCTTGTCTGTCCGTGGGAGTGGTCTCACTCGGTTGGTCATTGTTCCTTGAAACTTTCCGGTTCGGTCGCTCTTGCCCAAGTCAAGTCTGTCATTGGTAAGGCTGCGCATGATGTCCGTACTGGCTGGCGTGCGTGGAACTTCGCTCGGTGGTGTTCTTCCTCTCGTCATGAGTTGGTTCATCTCCCTGATCCTCTCCCTTGGTTCCCTCGGTTTCGTTGGGACTCTATCCGTCAGTGGGCCGATTCGTCCCCCGTTGCTGCGTCGGTTGCGCTTGGGGCCGTTGCTTCCCCCGCTATCTTTTCTGACCATGCTCTCTGTGTCTGCCCTTGGTCCGGGTGTCGTGACCCCAATCCTCACTTCGGGCATGTCGCCTGGGAGTGTCCCTGTCGTCCCAGTTCACTTCCCCAGCCTTCCAACCCTTTCCTTGCTCGGTTTGGGTGGGCTACCGAAGATGATCCTGTGGTTGAACCAGTTCGCAGTTGGCTGGAACAAGTTCAAAAGGCTCTGTGGAGCCACCGTTACGGCGAGTAACTGTAGTCTACGGTTGACTGCCAGTACGGTTGGGTACTGTCGGTCGCAGTCTTGGTTCACTTCTTAGAAGGGCTTTGTGTGTCTAACTTCCGGAAGTAACTCAGGCTGAGCCCTAGCGGGCTTTCGTTTTCACCCTTGGTGAGCACCTGCCTCCTAAGGAACCACTGTTTCACTCAGGTTGCCAGTCTCCGTGCTGCTGCAGCCTTGCGCTATGTGGTGCCGGCTTCGCGGCTCTACATCCTAAAGTTCCACACATGTATATCTTCTTCGCTGCCCTTGCGTTGGGGCCCCTGCCCATCTCCGTCCACGGTGAATCGTGAACTCTTCCGCCGGTGGCGTAGGGAGCCTGAATATGCGATGTTGCATTCGCAAAGCAAAGGACATACAAGCGTTTCGCATTTGCATAGGCTGCATGGCTGAGGCCGTGGCTCGATTGGTCGCCGATGCTGAAGACCTGAAGGCCTACAGACTCCTTCGTTCCATAACATACCCAAGAACCTCCGATGTGCTTCAGGTATCCAGAACCAAGGTCCGCGCAAGAGACATCGTAACCTCGCGCCGATTTGATTTACAAGCGTTGAAGCAATTATTGGCTCATCAATCGATGCTGTACACAAATGTCATGGTAACCGAGGCCATGGCGCAGTCTTCTTTGAAAACGACCGGTAACGCGTTTGAGCAGCTTCAAATACACTAATGCAGAAAAACAATCATGCTTGGCTTTCACACGGAACATGAGTGGCAGGTTGCCCATCCAAGACCTTCGCTGGTTTCATCTGGGACAGCAATAGTTGGTTGCCATTTTTTCCAAGGAATTTCCAAGATTCAACATGAATCACAAAACTCTGCTTCCTCTCTCCATTTTGACACATTGTCATTGTCAACGCTGGCGCTTATATGGCCTTGTAAAGCGCAGGCGCGACGGCGAGGCTTCCGCCCATATCTGAGAAACTTGCGGGCAAGCTAAACTGCAAAGGGGTCACGCTTGCGTCCTTCACCGAATATTTTTACAAGCGCGCCCAGCGCCAGTGATTGCTTACAAACTGCGCGATGCAGGGTACGACTCACGAAATTAATGGCACGGTAACTCCCCCATGCCCCCGCATGAAACAAAGCTGGCGCCGCAAGCGTTCCCCATTCCCCATATTCGGCAAAATGCTGCTCCCTGCACCGGTGACAAAACAAGACATTGCATACGTGCTTCTCAACACCAGTGCACCAATGGGGCGCAAGGAATTTCGACATCATAGCTTGCCAGGCACCAATGGCAAGGACTCCAGCTGCCAAAAATTTGGCAACAAAGGGCAAGGCATGGTAACAGAAACAATTCACGCAGGCGTCCAGTCGCTGCGGTGTCGCGATCTGGCGCCGGAACTCGCAAACTTGCAGACAGACCCTCATCTTGACCGCCAAGCCAATGAACCCCACCATTGCCTTTTGCATCCCACGGAAAGAAGAACCCTTACCATCGCGTTATCAACCTTTATCATCTGCGGTCACCACTGATTTACCCAAAATTATCATCCATGATCAAGCTTTCAGCCAATTCCATTCACTCCGACCCTTTTCTGCGCTTGTCCAACCAACTTGGATCTTCCCAACAAGATTGCCACCGCATGCCACAACAATTTTCCCCTGCCTGCCAAGTGAGGGCTGCTAGGCTTCATCAGGGCTAAGTCCTCCTTCTCCTTCTCCTCCTTCTCCCCCTTATCCTCGCCTTGACTTTCTCCGAGCTTCAAGGGCCAGCGGGCCTTGCCGGGCCCGAACAGCGAGCGTTGTCAGCTCCAGCCCGAGCAGCGAGCGTCAGAGTCCGATCCCAGCGGGCTGTGCCCGGACCCTAACAGCGAGTGTCCCGTCCCGATGGGCTGTGCCAGAGCCGAGCAGCGAGTGTCCGTGCGAGGTAGAACGCTAGAAGATCTGCCAGATAGATTGCCAAAAAGAATGCCAGCCAGAATGTCAGACGATGCGCCAGTAAGAAAGAATGACAAAAGACATGCCAGATAGAAAGCTGATAAGAATGCCAGAAGATGTGCTAGATAGCATGCCAGTAAGAATGTCAGATAAATTGCCAGAAGATATGCCAGATAGAACGCCAGTCAGAACGCCAGAAAATTTGCCAGATGGCATGACAAAAGATATGCCAGCAAAGAAAATCAACAGATTTGCCAGATAGAATGCCCGTAAGGATGTCAGAAAATATGCAAAATAAGATGCCAGTAAAGAAACAGAAAATATGCCAGATAGAATGTCAGACAATTTGCCAGACAAAGTGCCAATGTGAATGCCAGAAAATATGCCAGAGAGGATGTTAGAAAATATGCCAGATGAAATGCCAGAAAGAATGCCAGAAGCTATGCCAAATAGAAACGGGCTTCCTTACAACGTCGCAGCTTGTTAGCATATACTGCATATATGCCATGGCGGGGATCGCTCGAAGTGAAATATGTTTTTCGCAGCAGCCGCCTGGCTTACACGGTGGCAGGAAATCCCTTGGAAGATGTTTCAATATGGAAAGTACACCCCAGTTCGCTATCAAAGGCAATCTAGCTATCAAACAAAGTTCCAACCAGTGATGGTTCACACCAAGTAGCAGACAAGAAAACGCGTAACAGAAGAAGCGCTCGGAGAAACGCTTGCGTGAGGAAATGCGCCGTAAGCGAAACATTCAGGTAGTTCCTTGCAGAACGTTTGATTTTGTTTGCATTTTCCGGCCGTGCCACAAGCCCTATGTAGCCAAACACATTCAATGTGGACACCCCTGGAAAACGTATTTTGGAGGGGGTTCAACTTTGCGTTGTGTGACCGCAGTATATCTGAGTAACGCCCCTGTCCCACAAAACACAATACCCTTGAAACAGTTAATTTGATGTTTGTGGGCACCTAGCAAAAAAAAACACATTGCAATCTCACTCCTTGAGTCGCCGAGATTTTTCCCGCAAGTTTGGAAACATCCCAGCTTGATCTTCTGGACACGTAAAAAAATTGAATCTTGTCCGCGAAAATCAAACGCGGACATTAAACATTTTGTACCGCAGACACTCAGCGCCAAATGTATTTTTGAAGTCCGAGGCAATACCCTCTAGCCGTGACTGGCACGCCTGAAAAGCAAAACTGGGCTAGAAGATCAACTTGAATAACAAACGCGCGGCGCGCAACTGTCAGCTACAGAAAAGTGTTTTGAGGATGGGGAGGCAATGCCTTGTGCTGTGGTATTCCATGATACCCGGATGGTTTTTGCGATTTAAAGTCCGAAAACTGCCCATACTCCTTACTTCTCCATAAGCAATCTCGTCACAGACCCGGTCAATTCTCTCTAAAATCTCTATAAACAGCCTCGTCACCTTGGCTGGGGTCCCAGGAATTTGGGCAGAATAGGTGGCTTATCACTATAGATGGTTTATGTTACTTCCTATTTTGAGAACAATGGGGATGTTCCCAGCCCGAACTCCTCGAACCGTGCAACGCCTGGGTTTCTCTTCCTTCAGCGTCTGCCGCTGTTCCCAGCAGAAGTGGCAGTCGTGGATACACCTAGCGACGGCCAGTGGTTTCTGGTGCACTTCAGTTGTTCGTCAACTGCTTGGTGTTAGTTGGTGCACCAATACCAACTCAACTGAATCACTACACCACTACATCACTGCTAGCGCCACTCTGGTTATTAGGCACTACAACCCTGGTTTAGTATGCGCCGCTACTCCTACTACTCCCACTGCTATTCAGTAACTTCTTCTTTGCATAGCTGAACTGCTTGGTGTCTTCGAACGCTGAGAACAGTTCAAGCGACAGCATGTCTTTGGACGACTCGGCTCCCGCGTCCCCACTAAAAACCAGTCAAACAGTCAGAAATCCATATCTCTTCCCCCCAAATTCCTTACTTCTTAGCTTAGCTTCATAGAAAACTTCCCATCTTCATTCCACCTCTTCTTAGCTGATCTTCGCCAGGTTGGGTGGTTGGTTGGTGGTTGCTGGGTGCCCTGGGAGGTGCCTGCAGGTTTCCGGTCGCTGAATCTGCCGCTTTGGGAGGTGCAAAGCAATGTCCCCCCAGAGATCCTCAGTGCAGCAGCGCCTGGTTGATGGCAGTGCTTCTCAAGTCATTGGGAACCCCCCAAATGGCTGGTGACTATACATGCTTAATATTGGATGATGTGGGGGGTCCCTATTTGAACCCTTCGAAATTTTGTTGTTTCTCAAGTTCATTTAAGGGTGCCTTATTTGGAGAACGAGCGGGATCAGGGCATGGCAATTCTGTGGTCAAACGCGACTCTTTTCTTGCCTTTCAGTCACCATATATACCGGATGGAAATGGTACAAACAGACCATCTACTGATAAAGCCAGCAAGAAAAGTATCATGAAACCCACTCATGCGCTTTGATCCTCTGCCAACTCACCATCTCCGCCATGACCATCCCTTCCCATACGGCCGTGGAGCTGTCTCTTTCCACATGGCTCCATGCCGTGGCATATATTTCTGCCAGTGCATGGACTGTTCTCCACAAAGCTCCTGGTGGCGATGGAAGATGGGTTGGTTAAGGTCGGATACGATAGATGTTATGTTCTGGCTAGGTATTGTTGGTTATGTTGGTTATGTTTGTTGTTGTTGTTGTTGTTGTTGTTGTTGTTGTTGGTGGTGGTGGTGGTGGTGGTGGTGGTGGTGGTGGTTGGTTTTTTGTATTGTTGGTTTTTATTGGGCTAAGCTTGGCGAAGGTTGCTGAAGGGTGGTTCTTGGTATGGTTGGTTATGGTTATGGTTATTGTTGCGCTTCCGTTTTTGATGGTTCACATGATCATGGCAATATCTAGAATCGCCGGCAACAAAAAGAGAGGGATGGTCAGTTGGCTGGTTGGTTTGTTGGTCATGCTAACTACAGTTGATGGATGCAGACCCTTCACGTGAATGATGAACGCATCCAAAGAACTGCCGGCATTGAAACTAAGAGGTTGACGATTTAACACCCCTCAACTCTGGTAGTATGGCCGTGGGTCCGTTCACCCTGTATGCCTGGTTCCCCATCATTAAGCAGGCTGTTTTCCCTTGTGTTTTGTTGGTCATTATCCCCCATTACTGATGCTTAATATTGACCCAATAGCCGTATCCAGAACTCATCTGAAATCTCGAGAACTGTCCACTGCACGGCTCCGACACAGGGACAACGCCCTGGTCCGCAAATGGATGGCTTCTCACAGGCGGCGACGGGAGAATCTTGGCTTCCCGTCACGTGGTGGATTCTGAAGATCCATGCGCAACATCATCAACAACCAACCTGAATCAACTTGGTCATTAACCAAACTTGGTCATGTAGCCAACCACTTTCACCAACCAGTGAATCTGGCATCTTGTTGCAACCCATGACCCCTGTCAAAATCTCAGCGGCTTAACCAACACTAAACGTTTCTTGGGCGCTTCCCCCAGAGGTGGCCGTGACGCTTTTTTGCGAAAAATCATGTGATGATAACCCGTGATAAGCAGCCATTATTATCTATAGCTGGCTGATACATTATTAACTAAATGGTTATCTATTAACCAGCCATTAATGGTTGTATCATATAAATGGCTATATAATGGTTAATCTAGATAATATCAATTAATGGTTATCTATTAATGGCTGATACATTATTCATGGTTATCTATAGCCATGATTCATTAACGGTTATATCATTGATTATGGTACAATCTATCAATGGTTACAATGATTATATCAATAACCAGCCATTGATGATTATAACCATTGACTATGGTACCATGTGCTTGTCAATCATGGCATTGTATCATAACGATCCATAATGATTTTTATTATCACAGCAACTAACTATCCTATGAATCAATCAGTAGCTCTCATGATGATGGCTACCTGGTACCACGACTATCAGTAGCCCATCATCGTTGTTGATGCACTGCCCGTCCCCCAACCGCTGGCCCTACAGGGTCCGGCACCAAGTACTTCGCCACGTTCTCTGCATCTTTGGCAGAAAGCGACATGGCTTGGCCGAGGAGAAGTGGAACTTGAGACGGAGCGCTTCAGCGTGGCTTCAGCTACGATGGTTGTTTCTTAAAATGGGGAACCCCAAAAATGGTTGGTTTCTTAATGTTTATTTATGGTTCCATACCTTTTAATGGTTGGTTTATTACTACAAATGGTGCATAAACTGAATGATTGGGAGTACCCCTATGACTTGAGAAACACCCAGATGGTTCCATACCTTTTTCACACTTTTGCAGCAACAAAAACTTGGGGATCTCAAATGCAAAGTGTTGTCTTGGGCAATGGAGTGACTTGTTGGGGTCCCAAATTCTCTCACGGGTTCAATCGCCGGAATGCCTGGCCGTTCAATCAATTCATCAATCCAATGATCAATCCAATCCTGCAAATGAATCGGATGCTCTGATGCATAGTGTGATTCTCGGATGATCCATAACGCGTTCTGGTGCCATTTCTTCGATCGATCTTTGGCCTTACGTACTCTTAGTAATTGTTGCTAGTAATGATTGTTGCTTATGAAAATCAGCTGCTATCAATATGAATAAGCTACTGTTACTATCAGTATTGTCATTGTACTCAGCTACTTCTCATTAACTCCTTGTAATTTTGGTGGACGTCATCTTGGTGAAACTGCAAGCTTGAGCGGATAACAAGGCCAAGGCGGCTGGCTCTTTACGACTGGTGCTGTCCTACGGCATTCTACAGCGACCCTCCGGTGCTGGTGACCCTCCACATCAAACAAACCATCCTACGAAGCGATAATACTAATAAGACTAATATAATTAACATATCAATATGATTTATAAGATTGATTCATAAATATAAATCATATTGTTGGAATCCTAATCGTAGGATCCTCAGTGATTCATCATCCTACAATCGATCTGTCATATCCTAATTTAGAATTGATCTATAAATGATATTACTTGTGATCAATCACCACCTCGAAAAAACAGCATCAAGTTGGCTGTGACGTGTTCAACATTCGGATTGATCACTTATTTCGATCATTTGATGGTATTGATAGTATCACATAATGTCACCAATCAAATTGCCATCATCTCCAAAAAAACGTTTTTCTTGATAACAAATATGGTTGATTTGATTTATCGATCAACAGTTTTGTCAATGTTATGGTGGCACATAGGTGTTAAATGGGATGCGATAGCACCGTAATTAGTGATACCAGCAAAGTTCCCATCATTTCCAATAGTAGGAACATCATGGAAAACATCTAGTGACTCAATGTTAATAGCAACAGCACTGTCACGGAGTTTGGAACCATTGACCTTGAAGTAGGTGATTGATATCCATCACCAGCTCTACCTGTTGCCTGTAATTCTTTCTCAGTACTTTTGAGGGCGTTCAATCCCGGCCCAAACGCTGCCCATACCTGACAGAGTTAATCATAATGATTCCAGCCATTAATTATGACAAGATATGACAACAACTTTGTATCTATATGTGCTGTCAGTTAGTTATTCCAACATATGTCAACATCCAACAACATCTGACAACATAAAACACCAAACGTTGGGACCACGTCTGCTTCCCAACAAAAAAAACACGTCGCGTCCTCGCCTCTGACGTCTCCAAAGCATCGACCTCGAACCACGACACGTTTGGCGCGCACACCGTGGCGTCGTATCCCCATGCGATGGTCCCCGTGTCCCCATGCGATGGTCCCCAGCCGGTGTCCAACTCGTAACCAACACAGCTGGCATGGCGCCTTAGAGACAGCCATCAGCTGGTCGCTTTTCATCACTTTTCAATCCAAGGTGCACTGCATGACACGGCTCTCCCAAGCCAATCATCCCGAAATGATCTCGTGCTCAAGCAATGGAGGTTGGAAACATGGTAAACTCATTCAACTAGTTGCTCACTTATGATTGCTCAACCGTTGACTCAGTGTTTACCATGGATCTTCACCATGGATCTTTGCTATGGATCTTCACCACCCATATTGATCCATGATAGGCAACGAATCACATGGCCCTTCCCTGAAAATCACATGAATGGTGCCATGGACTTCAACACCCCTTGCGCGCTCCCCCGTCGTCATCGATTCGAGCGACGTCTTCCAGGATTGAACTGATCAACTGACGGATGCCTCGACGCCAGATCTGCGACCTACCCTGTGGTGTGTGGTGGGGGGTCCCTCTGCAGCACCTGGATTGTTGGTGGGCCTGGAAAACCTTGGGGAAACCCTCGGGATTCACCAGCTGAAGCAATGGCGGATTTTCGACAGGTCATCAGTGATACGGTTGAGAACACTGCCCCTGAAGTCATGCCCGTCCTGTAGGTTCAATGGTCCAAATGAATCAGTGGGAATGCACAAGAACCAACATGTTTAATCACCATCTGAATCATATGGCTCATAAGCCACAAAACCGCTCAAACATGCTAAAACCATCAGCCAATGATTTGACACAACGAATCACCACAGCTCCCAGCGTCATGCGACTCATCCCCACTGCTGTCGCCTCCATGTTCCGCCATGTGTGGATCCAGGGGCATGAGGGCAATACATGGACCCTACTGGTGGGCGTTTGGAGAATGATTGAAGTTCCAATAGCTGCGTAGCTTCCCAACCAATGGAACTCACAAATACACACAAAGCTCACCATCTGAAAAATCAAACCTGGAAGAATTGCTCTTTTGTGTTGCTTTGGTTTAGAAAAATGGACTTGCCATCCCGATGAAGCGCGCAGAGTCACTCCGTCGTGCAATGAGACTTTGCATTCCTCTTCATCTATCCACAATCAAGGTGTCTCCAGAAGAATGCAGGTATCTCCATCAATGGCATCTTTCGATCATCCATAAATCATGATCATATTGGAGATTCATCCACTTGTTGGGTTTGCAAGTTGCAAGTTTCCTTCAAATATCGCGCAATATGTTGGTTTCCTTAAGCTACCAATTTTGAGACATCCCCATATCCAAGGATGGGTGAAACGAGCCGAAGTATCTTGCAGCTTCACCCAGCGTAATCCTGACATGCCAATCGCAACAATAACAACAATCACTTTTTCATGGGGCATCGCACCAGTCCTTTACCAGGCAAAATGTAGCAACAGAACCATTGAACCAATCTAAAAACCAATCAAACCACTGAACATCACTGAACCAACCTTCAAAATCTACAGTGCGGTATCCGTTGAACCATCCAACAGCGTAGCTAAGCCCTTGCGCCGAGCCATGGTTCAACCTATGACCGGCAACACTTGATCCGAGGAGCTGCAGGCAAAGCAGTCCGCCATCCCCGTTGGGGAACGATTTGCGAAAGGATCAGCCCATCAGCCCCAGTTCGAAACCAACAAGATGATACATATGGTGGTTTCTCAAAATAGGGGACCCCGAAAAATGGCTGGTTTATTACTATAAATGACTATTAATGTATGGTTTGGGGGGTCCCCTATTTTGAGAAACACCCATATGTATGCAAGTACATGGATTTATGTAGAAAGCAATATTATTGCGAATAAAAACATATATGTGCTGTGATTGTGCATAAACTTAACGGAAGGGGAATTCCAAATAATTGTTTTCGTTGCTGAAGGTGTGTCTATTTTGCCGCTTCGGCTTTTCTTCAATTCCTGGAGGTACCCCAACATCCCTGGCAGCCCCAGCAACCAAAATGCTTGGTGGGAATCGTTGCCTCCCAAGATGCGCAAGTCAACTACAAGTTGAAACCACCGACATAGCTGGTATAAACACTATTTGAAACCACCAACCAGCTTGTCATGTTGGTTATACCCCTATTATTGCTGGTTGGATATACCTCTTATGCCCGCATGTAAAACCACCAACCAATGAATAGTTGCCAGTGTCTTTTGGCGCAAGCAAAGGCCCGGCCAGTTGACTGTGAAGGTGACCCGAAATTCGCGCAGGCAACACATGCCTTTCGAGTGGCAGTGGTGGTTCCTGGAGAAGACGATCATCCTCTTTGACCCGTGAATCAAGAATTTTTTAGACATCATTCATCAGGATTAATCTATCATTAATGATCCACTCACCATCATTAACCCATCATTACTACATAAATCCAGCTATCATCCAATCATTCATCTATCATACATCCAGCCATCATTCAATCTATACTCCAGTTAACCTATCATTAACCCATCACCTTCACCTGTCATCTTCACCTCTCATTGACCTCCGATCACCACCAACCAGTGCAAGGAAGTGGGGCCTTCAAAGCGGGCGTCCCACAGAGGTGGATCACGCTTGGAAAAGGAGCAGACATCGATGTCAGCATGGCAGGTCTTGTTGAAGCCAGGCATGGAAGTCACAATGAACAAGTTGCGAATAACAAGTCTACTTGAATGATAAAAGTAACTTGTTATTCATTCAAGTTAGTTGTGACTTCACAAAAGCAAGCCAGATGTGGCTTGTTTTTTATCATTCAAAGCCCAGCTTTTTTTTCGTACTAGTAGAAAAGGAGATCTGGTTTTCCACGATCTTCCATGGCTTACAAAACAACTGGTGCCATCCCCTGGTTTTCTTACAGACTTGATCACCGGTGCATCGCTGTCTGCTCTCAACTGAGGTAGCCGAAGCTTGCGTCAACGAAAAAAGGATGGTCGTGCGGTGACCCATGACCCATGACACATTATATGCCAAAATGGCGGTTTCTCAAGTCATGGGGGTACCCCCAGTTATCATCCTTTGTATTAACCATGTATAGCAATAAACCAACCATAACTTTGGCGTAGTTAGATCTTTGGAAACCACCGTATACTGGGTGTATTCCCTGTAATTGTTGCTCATTATCCTCTATTCTTAACTAAACTTTGAGTCCAAAGAAATGCTTTCAACCAACGAGATGTGGTCTGTAAAATGGTGTATGGCCAACTGCCCGAAAATGTGTTGGGATGCTTGGGGGGTTGTATTTATGGGTCCCAAAAAGCTCTGTCGGGCCACCAAAAACAAGAAGAAGTAATACCATCTTGGCTCTTCATAACCTTGACATCTCTAAATCGACCAAATGGAGATACATCCCCTGTCAGTGGTACCCCAAGACAAGGCCACTTGGGGTATCTTGGAGATTTGCGCACGACTCACATGAGGTGATCGGTGGACGGAAACAGTTGACGCATGCTCTCGGACCTCTCACATTGTGAATTGTTGCATCTATGTACTTGGCGGACATGGCTCCTGAGACAAGATGTTCTCGAATTTCCTCCATCTGACGGAGGACTGACTTGTTGCTCAAGCAACGTAAGCGTGTCCATGAAGGGGGTTGCCCTGTTGCACATTGCCGGTGTTCTAATCATTTGGAGGTGCCACTGGGCCTTCCTTGGTGACCACCGTCGAGCCATGCCATGGCCACCTTCGCAAGGAGCTGCGCCTTGGTGAAGCAGTGCTATTAATGGTTAATAATAGGGGATGATAAGCAACTGTAATAGGGGATATATTAACCAACTGGTAGTAATAAGGGGATGGTACATCCCTTATTACTGGTTAATAATAGGGGATGGTAATGATAAGCAACAGTAATAGGGGATATACCAACTGTATGAGGTTTCGACCTAGCCAAACTGCCAATTGATCAACTCATGTTAAGAAATCAACATTAAGAAACTAATCCAAGATTAATCAACATCAACAGATTAACAATTCTGCTTTTAATCTCAAGTCAATGTCGTTTCTCCAAGACATTTTCTTGGAGCAGTGACTCTACCAAAAAGATTTCCATCACTTCTCCAAACAAATGTCTTAGCTTAGATCTATTCATTGAAGAATCAAACAAAATCATTCAATCAAACTAAATGAGACCAACACATGCCATTGCAACTTTAGTTCCGAGGTGGTGTCCTTGTGGATCATCTTGGTTGTAGTTGAAACCATATCCCAACGGGCCATCCCAACCGCAGAAACATCCGTCAAGCCGCCGAGCTCCCCCCCGAGCTCCCCCGCGACCTCATGTGGACGAACGCCTAGCGACCGCACCAAGCCATGAGGGGCTTGGCAAAGCTACGCTTTGGTGGACCTGCCTGGCTGGAAAATCCACCAAATTCTTGATGGTTTTGTAAGGTTTCTCCGTAAGGTATGGTGATCTTCCATTTCCAGGTAATTTCCAGCTTGATCTACCAAATGGTGCATTTATCATTTTCAATTTCGTTTCATCCTTTCACAAGCAGACCAAGAGTGATAGTAGCCCACCCTATGTCTCTTACAATGCCCCATATTTTCTTGCTGGTATGAATACCTTGGCTGACATACATAAATTTGTTGGCTCCTGTCTTTTGACAGTAGATGTCTCAAGTACAGTAGCTCATTGCCAGGCTTCTCCAACTCAGAGAGGGACTTCTCTGTGATTATTGGTTGCTGGCTTCAGGGACATAGAAAATTGCTTGCACCGGGTCACGCCCATCAAGCTTGTATAGCTGGTTGAAAGTGACAAACATATTCTTGCGATGGCGTCCAACCACCAAGACTCAAGCATCCAAGAATCAGCTGACACTGGATCTTCAACCAAACAATGTTCAATCGTCAACACCATGAGTTGTGTGGTGATCTTGATGATTTGCGTATGATTTGCGATCGCCCAACACCAATGCATAACCACCACAGCTGCTTGGTTCATCGCTGAAACATCCGCCGATGGCCTGAGACGGTCATCCACATCCAAGACTGTCCAGTCGCCATCCTGCATTGGCGCAGGGATCCACGGATTGCCGCCATCTGCACGGCGAGAGTTGAATCCAGAACCAGTCGTTACTTGGAAGTCCTTGGAAGTCTGACATGGCTATGGGTCAATATTAACCAACCAGTAATGGGGATAGTGATCAACCAACAATAAGGAAAATAATGGTTAATGATAGGGGAACCAGGGGTACAAAATTTTGACTCGCTGCCACGTGTTCATTCAGAATGTTTTGGGCTTCCATCTTGGTAATGGACTTTTTAAGTGCCTGATGGTATGCCCACCTGGGCTTATAGGAGTGTCAAGAAATGGAGGCTGTAGCACCAAAACCCTTGATTTTCTGAATATAGTCGTATAGAAAAATGACAATGTATGAACACATCTCGGGTTGCTGTAGAGAGCCCAATGCAAGACAAGCTCCATGGAAACAAAGGCGGGAAAGACATCCCGGATACAGTCGACAACTTAAATTTGTGGATAGACAAAGCTAATTTGACCGTTGAAAAAATATTTCTTGAAAAGATGGGACACGGCCGAGAGGTTGGTTTCGAACAAATGGCCCACATGGCTGACCCAACTGTTCCTTCAATAATTGAAGGGATGGCATGGTGAAAGCAATGAACTTCTGTCCGCTGCTCAAAGAGAGGTTGTCAATACAACAACGTAAAATCTTCCTGACACAATCTTTGCATCCTGAACACTGTCAAAACTAGCCACAATACCCACTTGCAAGAACCATGGCTGGTAACCAAATTTAGAATTGTGACCAAAGCCTTGCTTAGGATAAACCCCGTCCACCAGCATCACAAACCGCACCCATCCAGTTGCGTTCACGGCTCCCCCAGCGTCCTCCTGTCCCGAATCAGGGCGTATCGGCCTCGCTGTTAGCTGCGTTGATCGAAGACAGAACCACTGGTTACCATCGAGCATTCACCAGGAACTGGTGACCAAAGGGATCTACGGAGTGATAACCAAATGGTGGTTAAGTACACTCAAATTTGGCAAATTTGGTTATCACTCCGTAGCCATTTGGTTATGGGGTTTGCCAAATGGTAAGTACCAAATGGTTAATGATAGGGGAACCAGGGGTACGGGGTTTTGACCCACAGCCAAATCAAATTTTCTGAGTAAGAACTGGTTAAGCCAAATAGCTAAGATTTCTTTGATGGGTTAAGTACCATGTTACCAAATTGTTGGCCTTCTTCGGCTATGAAACCATCAAACAAGTTTTATCCAAGCATTGTTGGCCTTATAGTCTTAGTTGTGTTTTAACTTAACCACGGTTATAAACCGATTGTGCCAACTGTACTTTTACGCGCAAACACCCCAGTTCGCCCACAGGGCGAACCGGGGTGTTTGCACGTAATAGTTTATGGTGTATAGTTTTAGGGTTTATGGTTTTAGGGTTTTAGGGTTTATGGTTTCAGGGTTCTATCGGTTTTCTAAAAGGTTTCTAGGTTTTTGGCTTTACGGTTTAGCTTTTTAGGGTTTATGGTTTAGGGTTTTAGGGTTTATGGTTTTATGGTTTTAGGGTTTTAAGGTTGTATGTCTCCAGAATGCAAGCAAAACAGAGGTCAAGGACCTGCGCGCGCCGTCAAGATACGCTTCATGTCACACATGTGCATTTTGTCCCGTAAAAACCAATGTTTTTTGACTTTCCAAGAAGCTGACGACAGAGGCGCGGGCAAACTGGGGTGTTTGCCCGCACTTATACCATAACGTACAACCAACTTTGCAACTTCGCATGTGCCAGTTGGGATGGTTGATCGGTAAGCCCAGTGGAGACCTGGTGATGGGTTTGGGCTTCGGTGCTTTTTCCAAACCATTTCCGGAGAGGGCTTGGATATCCAAAGTTGGCCAAAATCTGAGTGCGAAAAATGATTCTTGGGTTATCCCATTTACAAACAAGGGAAAATTACTCTCTGGTTTTCCTTTAAAAAATGACTGGCTTACCTATTCATGCTTAAATACAGCTCCGAACTGCTGGTGAGTTGCTTCATCGTTTCTGAAACGGTCTTGTAGCTGCCAATGTTGCAATGCTGAGACTATTCGTGGTTATGCGCAGGGAATTGGAAGACTCACACACTGATTCTGCTGACTTTGGCAAAGTCACCAATGATGAATATCAAAGGCCAGCTACAACACGGGGGCTCCATGGCTTTTGCGTTGAGCACCATGGAAAACAGTTTCCACTGGCCATCGGATGACCGTCCTCTTTCACGCTCTGTGACATTTGTTTTTCTCAATTTCAAGCTTGGACAACCGAAATGGCCAATTATTTTGTTGAAGACAATCAAACAAGGGATTGAGCTTCAACACCACAGCGGTGGGAGCTTCTTTGGCTGGCGGTATACTTCCTAGCTAGCCATCTACTCTTGGTAGATTGTTTCATCAGCAGTGTGACTTCCTGAAAGGCAGCATTACTGCGCCATTCCCACTTTTCAAGCCGTTCGAAACAACTAATCCTGGCCAAGCGGGTGTTTCTCAAAATGGGGGGACTTCCCAAATCATCCATTAATAATAGTTTTGATAATAATGGGGTACCACTTATGGTGCCATTTTTTGTTAATAATCATCCATCAATAAACCACCCATAACTGTCCTCCTTTTTGAGAAACCTCCCAGCCTTCCATTCGGGCACCTGTGCCACAGGCCAAATCCACAACCCCGCTGGGTGCCAGTTCCGTTGAGTCCGTGCTGCGCCCGGGCCAGCCACATGTGCCTGACCGGCCGTGGAGCACCGGTCAGTTCTTACTCATATAGGTTATATGGTGGTTTCTCAAAATAGGGAGCCCCAAATACTACTGTAAATGGTTAATAACTAGATGATTTGGGGGTACCCCTATTTTGAGAAACCACCATATAAGGGATTTAGGAGGTTTTATAGGGGAACTATATAGGGTTTGTATCAACTGAGTTCCAAAGTGGTTGATCAGTTCTTACTCCAAACGATCAACTCAGTCTTGATCATGTTCCAAATGTCAAGCAAACGGTTTTAGCAATGGCAAGGCTTTGTCATGTTGGTAAGGCTGGTAGTGGTTGTTGGTAATTCGGATTACAACTGGTTCCAAGTAATGCTTGGTAAAGGCTTCATTGAGACCGAACATTTTTTACAAACCCAAAACTCCAAATTACAACGATCGAAAGGAAATCGAGTTGCCATGAGTCGTGAATCTTCACCACAAATGAAAGTTCCACAAATAGCATCGGTCTATCATTTTTGTGAGGGACACTGTTGCTTGAGAATGATGAGCATAAATTGCAATCAGTATTGAGATGGTGATTATCCTTATCACAACATGCAACTCGAGAAACGATCCAAAATGATATGGTTCTGCTGCTCATCAAGGACATTGGAAATGTGTAGCAAATAGGAACAAGAAATGATAATCATTGGCTGGTATCGTAGCTATTGCCATTTCTTGGTATTCTGCGACCATGTGTGGTCTCACTACTGTGGTTGTACCAATGGCAAATGCAGTGCATACTTCCTTCACACAACTCATGACCAGTGCAATGGTCGTCATCAGTGCATCTTATGACAAAACAGCACCACTACTTTTCATGACAAAAGTTATTTAATAAGGACAACTCAGCAAATGCTTACAGTACTTTCCAGCAAACTACCCTGCAAACCCAGGATTGAACGCCTGTGGGTATCCAGTACCCCTGGCTGTTCGCATCCCGCAATGGACCAAACTTGTCCAACTCTTGGCAAGTGAATAAACATCCAGAGACTTAGAATTATGGATAACCATATGCATCTATAGCATATGTACATATATATATATATATGATATACATGTTACATGTGTGATCATGGACCAACATTAGGAATGTAAGACATCCATAAGCTCAGAATCATCGCCTTAACAGAAAATAACCAAGGCACCTTGTTGGGACCTACCCAGTCGTTGCTTGGCCAACAACCCAAGCGAAAACCACCTGCCCAGCGATCCATCACCTGACCTCGCCTCTGCATCACCTGACCAGCTGAGAAGGACCAACTTGCAGCAAGGTCTTTTCTCAAAAAAAGATCCTCGAATGGGGGGTTTCAACCAATTGGTTATGGCTAATAAGCAACAGTAGTAGGGGATGTACCAACTATATGGTGGTTTCAACCGATTGGTCATAGCCTTATAGCTGTTAATGGTTGATGATAGGGTATAATAAGCAACAGTAGTAGGGGATGTACCAACTACGTAGTGGTTTCTTAAGATACGGAACCCCGCCAGCCATGGTTGCTTTGGATGATTCATATGCGATGATTTGGAGGTGCCCCCCATTTTGAGAAACCATCTGTAAAGAAATATCTGTAAGAAATCGTTCCCATTGAATTTTCTTACATTTGATGTTTTCTTACATTTTGCCAACATATCTGAAATTTCGATGTAAGAAAATATCTGTTGGCAAACAGTCTGTGATCATCAAATATCATGCTTGACGGATACCCTCCTAAAGGGTCAATATCTGAAGGAAACTTTTAGTGCCAAGACAAGAAAAATCGTTGTCGCATCCGCACAACCAACTCCATCCTGTTTCCTCATTTTTGTTCCATCCATTAGCTACCACATTTTCCACCATTAGCTATAAAGGAGTACATTCTATGAGTACAACTTCGATTCGCTGCCAAAAAATGGTGATGTTCCTCCATTACGAATGGTGATTACTCATGGATAAATGGTGATTAGCGCTGATCTTCCATGAATACGACCACAACAAGAAGTCAGCGCTCAGCGCTGACCTGGAGGTGAGACGCATCCCAGGTGTTCCTTGGCGAAGGCAAGCCCTTCTGGTGCTGGTGAACCGTTGGAGCATCAGGTGCACCAGCTGATCTGATTGTGGTTGGTCAACGGTGGTCGTCAGAGGGCAGTGCCACCCAGCCACCGCCAATAGGGAACAAAACTGGATGAGCGATGGGAGAATCATTCCACATGTTTGCATTTCCAGTGTTACAACCATTTGCATTTCAAAGTATTTCACCCGCACTCATTGTACGCATCTACACATAGTTGAGACTATGCAGAATTTCTTGGTCGCATCGAAGTTCCTTCTCCGACAGTGTCACGGGCACTGTTTCCAGATTAAACTCTTAGGAATGGTTATCTAATGACGGTTGATGTCGATCTACGTCAAACATGGCTGAAACGGAAGCCATTGTTAACTCTTGTTGTCAACAACAAACATGGCTTGATACAAAACACCTGGCCAATAGCCAATAAATTCCCACAGCCAATGAGATCCTTTACCATCGTACCTTAATGCATGAGTATCATTGAAGGTAGGATGTCATTGGTTAACCATCTCACAGTTGGTTCATCTCATCCCGACACCGCCATCCCCGCCATCCTGAGGACAAACACGGCACTGAGCAGAGCTGCCAAGAGCTGCAGCGTGGGAATCTGAGGACGGTTCCATGACCGTGCCAGGGTGAAACAACGGAGCACAGCAGCCACCAACCAACGGCATCCATGGTGAGCAGCCAAGTTGTGAGGGTCTGCTTAACCAACTGGGATGAACTTGGGACTTAGCTCAGTTTCCAGGCTAGTCTTAACGTTCTGGCCTCAAAGATCAACACAAAATCATATGCAAAACCATAACTTTAACCATCATCAACTGCATAACATCCTCAAACATAACCAGCCATAACCCTAACCATCATCAGTTGCATAACATCATCAAACATAACCAACGTTAATCAACCATAACCCCAACCATCACCAGTTGCGTCACCATTTCCTTAGCTCTCGCGGGTTGGAGGTTGACCCTTGCGGTTGGTTGGGGTGGTCCTTGTGATGCACCGAGGTGACTCCCTGGCAGCAACAAAGCCGCAAGAGGTCCTGGAGCAGTGCCACGCGTGCAGGTTCAACGGGTGGTTCACTGGAGCAGTTGTTAAACTTTGACAAATTCAAGTTGAAATCATGATTAGCTGATCATCTAAGCTGATGAACTTGATACAAGTTGATGATCTGTTTGTTGAACTGGTTGAACAGCAAGTGAACAGCAAGTTGATGATACAAGTTGATGATATAAGTTGAGCAGCAAGTTGATTCACTTTCATTAACTTTCATTAACTTCATTGGCTTGTTGTCAATCATCAACTTGAATCCAGTAGATCATCAAGTTGACCTCAACTTCATCACCAGCCTCTATCACAATCATTTATCCTCAGGAAATCATATGCATCCAGTTGATCTCAAAAGGTGAAACAACTACTGGCTTCTTGAAATGCTCAGCTTCTGTAGCTGCTATTTGGCTGTGGGTCAAAACCCTTAGTCCCCCGGTTCCCCATCATGAACCATTGTTTTCTCTATGATTGTTGGTGACTATCCCCCATTAGTCAGTTGAATAATATTGGCCCATTGCCATTTGGTGCGGCAAAAACACCCTGCTGCTGTGCACCAAGTAATATCGGATGAGTGGCTGCCATCATTCAAACTCAGCTCCTGATCCACCAAACGAAGGACTGCTGCCTCGGGGAACGCAGCGAAGCACAGATTTTCATCCGAAAATCCTGGCCCAACTTCAATGGTGTACAAATTTCGAGGTGCACAGATGTGATCTGGTACAGGCGCAGCCATCTGAGACCAGCACAAATTCCGAGGTGCACATGTTGTCGTAGACCTGCCAAGGTGATCCAACTGGTTGGTACGGGAACCAACCGCCGTACATACCATCAACAACAACCCATGGTGGACCAACTTCGCCGCGGCTAAGCCAGTGCCATTCGCTGGATGATATTTAGTGGCTGGTTGCCATGTCATCAACTGATCAACAGCTGATGTTTGGCCATTAAGACAATTGTTTAATGGGCTTAATGAATACAGACCTAATTGGATTAGTTTATGTCAGACATCAATCAATTTTGATATGCAAACAATTGTCAAAGTGACGTACATCAAATTAATAGCCAATTGGATTAGTCCATCGTACCATGATTGAATCATGAATAAATTGTTATTTGGATCTGGTGGCCTATTGTTGCAAGTCGTGACTCCTATACCACCATTATACTGCATCACAATTTCTATCGTTGGTTCTACCACCGCAAATCCATAGAACACATTTGTTATCTTGTCTAGCCACCAGATCATATGATGGGTTCATCCGACAAAGAACTTTGTAGCTATACCCTGTGCATCTTCATCATGATAGTATCACAATGGTAGAACTGTGAGTTTGATCTCCATCAGTACCAGATCTTGCTGGGTAAATGACTAGGCACCGGCCCTCCAACTGCTCAGTGCTGACACTGAAGTGGTGCCACTGTCGAGTGAAGGGGTTCCTCAGTGACGTTGTCTGCTGGGAAGTCTCGGGGTACAGCCACCAGACTCGTTGTAAATTCTTGGTTGCAAACCATGGCATTGAAGCCTTGAGAAAAACAAGTTGTATATGATTATTTCCCAATAGCTGGGGGTTACCCACCAGTTATCATCCAATATTCATCATGTATAGTGACTGATGAACCAAACATTCTTGGGGTCCTCTATTCTGCGAAACGACTATATATTATCCTTTGTTGTTTGTGAGACAGTTGCACAATGACTTGAACGATGAGACTATGCATGTCGAATATCACTGTTGATGAAAATTAAATGCACATTTCCAAAATCCATTCACTTTCTGATATCCTGGGGCTTGGGGCTCTAAATGCCCAACCTAAATTTGTTTGGTCTTGCTATGGCGTACCATCTGAGTGTCAAACCAAGTGGAGATTCAACTGCTGACAATTGACCGAGACAGGTTCCAAGGATGATTTCAACTGCTAACTGTGCGACTGGTTGGTGCTTTGAGTGCCAATGATCATCACCCACCATGCGACACTGATAACCAATGACCCAATGAATGTTCGACGACTGTCTGGGTGCTAGGATCAATGCTACACCCGAAACGGATAAAGTCAACGTCTTGAAATCGGTATTTGGTGAGTTGACTGGGAGGGGCACCCTACTTTGCAAAGCACACCCCAAAGTGGAATGTGAAACTGTATTGAAACTTCATTATAAGGAAACTGAGCAGATGGATCATGCTTTACTATCGATCAAGTAGATGAAGGCAGACCGTAGCCTCCGTGCAGCGTGTGCTGGTCAGCCCTTCAACCTGTTGGTCAACCCTTGTTGACTGCCGCCTCCGTTGACCGACCCATCAGGGTCGCCAGCAAATTGTCGATGGCTATGGCCATTGTTATCGCTTCATAATCAGCCAACCGATCAAATACAGTAGATTATCATAGATCTGCAACGTTCAGTACTATCCGCTCAGCATAAATCCACCAGCCAAGCACCCAGCCAACCCACCAAACTAACCAACCAGCGAACAATAAGTTTGATTGTCGGCCCTAGTTCAATACCCACCAATCCCGACATTTCTTGAGCAACGGGTCAAAAAACCATTGTCAACCATGTTGAACCATTAAAATCCACTATACCCACTACAATCCACTCTTGTCCCCTATTAGCAACCATTGTAAACCACTATAAATGGACTTCTTAGTGATTCTCCCCTACTAGCCATTGATTAACCATGACTTAACCATTATAAACCCATCAATTAACCATCAACAAACTCCATTGCTGGGTTTATAACGGTTAAGTTCACTGATAAACATGGACAAGTTTTACTCAACCATTGTAAATCCGTCAATTCAAAATTGATTTATCATTGATTAACCATTGGTTAACCATGACTTCACCACGACTTCACCATGGCTTGACCCTGACTTCACCATGACTCAACCGCTATAAACCCATCAATTCACCACGTTTTACCCATCACCACCTCCTCCGAAGCTCTGCAAGCGGCTGAACGCAGGGCAGTACCCACTGAGGAGCGCCCGCAGGCGCGCGGGGACGCGCCAAATAGGCGAGGCCTGGTGGACTCAACTCTTCAGGTGGTTAATCAACCATGGTGGTTTCATAATGGTTACTATAAGTTATTAGTTTCATAATGGTTTGATAATGGTTTTCATAATGGTTTCATAATGGTTTGTTGTTGCTATTAGTAAAATTTATGGTGGTTTTCATAATGGCTATTGTTTCTTTTCATAGTAGTGAATGAAGGGTTTGATTAAGAACTACTTGTTGTGATTCGTAAAAACTATTTATTGCTGGTTTCGTGTTAATTGACCATGTGGTTAACAATTAACACATAACTTTGGATGATCCGTGGGGATCCATAACTTCGGGAAAAGGATTGGCTCATCCATGGTAAGCTAAAACCAGTAGCTCAGACCATGGTTACGAAGGTTTTAGCTTACTCATCGTGGCAAAAATCATTCGTAAGCGGCCAAAACCTTCTTGACCGTGGTCTGGGCATCAAACCTGCCATGCAGAGCTCTGAGATACTCATGAAAACCAGTAGAAATTGCGCGCTAAGCTGCCCACTTAACACAGGCGCCATAACCATGGGGGCACACCCAAGGTCACAACCCAAAGTCATGACCATTTTTTATTAGTGAAACAACAAAGTACAATCACCAAGGATAGATAACAGAGAGGTTCGGGAACCGAACCGAACCGGTGGAACCGAACCGGCTGAACCGAAACCGGGCTGAACCGAGACCGGGCTGAACCGGTCTAATCGGGGAACCGTGGGGAACCGAACCGTTCATGAACCGAACCGCCTCCAAACCCAAAAAAAATGATGGCAGAACCGGCTGAACCGAACCGGGCTGAACCGAATCAACTCAACCGAGCTTCATTCTATCAATCTTGATAATCTTAGTTCTTAAGCAGTTGTGGCTATTAATCGTAATCATCATTATGCGCTACTATGGGCCATGACTAAACCATCAAAACTCTCTCAAACTCCATCCCGTCTGGATTTTTCTTTCCTTTTATATACTGTTTCTTTTCCTTTTGGCTGGATTTGCTTTTTCCAGCCCCTGGAAAAAGTAAATCCAGTTTCCTTTTCATTTTCCTGTTCTTCTACTGTGTCTTTTCCTTTTGGCTGGATTTGCTTGTTCCAGCCCGGCTGGAAAAAGCAAATCCAGTCTCCGTTTCATTGTCCTTTCCTTTTACTGTTTCTTTTCCTTTTGGCTGGATTTGCTTTTTCCAGCCCCTGGAAAAAGCAAATCCAGTCTCCTTTTCATTGTCCTTTCCTTTTACTGTTTCTTTTCCTTTTGGCTGGATTTGCTTTTTCCAGCCCCGGGAAAAAGCAAATCCAGTCTCCTTTTCATTTTCGTCTCCTTTCCTTTTCCTTCCCTTTTCCTTCCCTTTCCTTTTCCTTTCTATATGTACTTTTCTCGTCCTTTTGGCTGGATTGGCTTTTTCTAGACCCTTCAAAAAAAAATCTACACAGACATGACTATGAAACAAAGGCTCTCCCAACATCCACTCTGTCTGCCCCTGTGGAACCGAACCGAACCGAACCCATCTGCACAACGAACCGACAGGAACCGAAACCGAATATGAACGGAGCCGTCCCCTATCAGTTTCCAAAAACCGAAACCGAACCGAAACGAAACCACACTGAGACAAGCATCAAAGAATCCAGATTCAACACCTATCAACGAACAACCCTGCCCCGGTCGGTCCCTTGCCTTTGCTGGAGCTCCTGGCAATGGCTGAACAATGAGGATTCATGACTTTGATTGGTGACAAAAAAGGACAAGTAGTACAACCAGACCAGCACTGATGGTATTCTCATGGACAAAAAAACATAGGAATGGTACAACCAGGTGCGGTCGATAGGCTTGCTAGTCACCGTCAACCATGATGAACTTGCATCCATGGCCAGCTGTGATCAGGCCCAAAATGAGCCTCTAGGAAACCCTGCCAACATGGTTTCGAAACACCAGGATTGCTGTGATCTTCACATAAACCTCCTAGTCTTGGGACTGAGAAAGGAACTTTCTGTTGAGCAGGTCTTCTTGTTGGGTCCTTCCTGTGATTGTTGCGGTTGTCATTCCTGTCTCACAAAAAACACCGTTCCATCATCTATTCATGGCAGTGGTCGGCAAAGCCACCGAATTGGAAACGATGAAATTGCTTACAACCATTGATTGTTGATGATATGCCAATTCGTCATAATATCATGTTGGCAAAATAGCGCTCTTCAACTGCCACGCGTCATGAATCTTGTCAACGGTAGCCCGTGATCAATGATTCTTCCACTATCACTAATCAACATCTTGATTTAATGATAACAATAAAATATCACCACTTATTGATGATACTCAATCATCAATGTACTCATCAATGTTGATAATCAAATAATACAAGTAGTACCGCACAAGGCGGTGGCGGAAGTTCCCAAGATAGGAGCACTATAGGAGTGTGCACTTGTGGTTGCGACAATGTGACCATCGATCTGGCCACTTGACTGGCAGCCTATCTGTCTAGCTATCTTTCTATCAGTGGATCAGTTTTCTTTCTGTCTGTCTGACTGTCTATCGATCTATCTATCTGATGATCTATTCGTTTATCTATCTGCCTATGTACTTGTCTTTCTATCTACCTCACTATCTATCTCGTCATCTTTCTGTCTATGTATCTATCTATCTACCTGTCCATCTATCTATTTATCTATCTGCCTATCTATCTATCTGTCTATCTATCTACCGAATTATTTGTCTGATCATCTATGTGTCCATCTGTCCATCTTTCTGTCTATCTACCTGACTATCTATCTACTTTTCTATCTGACTCTCGTTTCGTCTACCTATTTGTCTATCCATCGACCCATCTAGCCATCTGAATCTGGCTATCCAATTGCCTGTCTATTCCATCTAACTATTCTAGCCATTCTATCTATCTATCTATCCATCCATCTATCTATCCATCTATTCATCCATCGATGCATCTATGTCTCTGACTATGCATCTAGCCACCCATGGATCTGACTATCTGCTTGTCCATCTATCTGGCTACCTCTTTGTCTAGCCATCTATCTATCTAGCCATCTTTCGTCTATCTATCTATCTGTCTATCTGTTTATCTATCTATCTGCTGATTTATCCATCCATCTGTCTATCTATCTTGTTAAAAACTTGTTAAAAACCACGAGTTTTTGCGACTTCGGACGTGAGAATGTGCTTCGCGCGCAGGCGGCGTGCCATTTTGACCTGCAAATGTGCTTGGCGCGCAAGCGTTGTGCACATTTTGGCCGCATAAATCACGAAAAGTGACGCGAAACGCAAGTGTTTTCCTACTTTTGTCTCCTGTGTTCAAAAAGTGTCAAAACGTGCTGTGTTTTGACACATTTGCTTCAAAATGTGCTTCTCGCCCTGGCCGCGTGCACTTTTTCGGACATGCAACTTTCAAAACTCGTTAAAAACCACGAGTTTTTGCGACTTCGGACGTGAGAATGTGCTTCGCGCGCAGGCGGCGTGCCAATTTTCATGATCATATGACATCTCCGAAAAGTGGCCCGAAACGCTGGTAAAATTGCAGTTTTTATTTTGGTACAAGATTTTATCTTAAAAACTTGCTTCGCGCGCAGGCAGCGTGCCAGTTTTGAGAATCATGAGTCATCAAAAGTGCTCCGAACATGTAGTGTTTTTACGATTTTGACTTCCAAATTTGCTTCGCGCCTAGGTTTTTTAACGATTTTGAACGTGGAATCCTCTAAAAGTGCTCCGAGCATGCAGTGTCTTTACGATTTTGACTTCCAAATGTCCTTC
>VSDK01012425.1:44230-84292 GCA_009767595.1 Symbiodinium kawagutii
GGTCCTCCGAGGCGGTTCCCGCACGCCGGCGGCCTCAGGTGCCCAGGTGCCCAGGTGCTACCGTGGTGCTTATTTGAAGTTAGCTTACGCACCGAGCTACTACAACTCTATGAAGTGTAACATATGTAATATGATTCAACTTATTTGAAGTATATAATCATTTGAAGTTATGTAATAATAGAGTTATGTAAGTTAGTTGGATAATCATACCGATTATACTACACTACTAATTATTATTACATCACTTACATAAGTCTATGATGTTGATAGTTATTACTGGATAACTATATTACATAAGTTTATACCGATTAGACAACTATTGATAGTAAGCAACCATTTGATTTTATTATATACATATACTATCACTTCAGTTATTTAAATATTGATTATCTATGGACTTGGTTGGTTTCAACCAAGTCAACACATGCAAGACTCTTCTCAGTCAACACTTGCTTGAATGGTGGTTGAACAAAGATTCAATCAATGGTCAGTCATCCCCGGAAAGTTGCATAAAATAGGGACGGATCATAGGGAGTGACCCTTACAACGATGTCGCTTTGAAAGGCTGGTGGGGCAACCTGCATGTATATTAAAGCATTAAAACAAACTAAAATTGATTTTGCAAGAATACTATGGATATTGCTACTATGGATATTGCTAATGAACCATGATGTATTTGTCTGAAGCTTCTAACCTGGATTGCTAGTTGGTGAAGTCCCTATTCCATGTTGCGGAAAGTCTCCCCCAGCATCCCCCAGCGCCATTTGAGATGCAAGCCTTCGCAGCCATTGGTGTAAAGATCCGGGGAAAGAAAATGCAAGAATCAACTCAGGGCAATGTATACTTGCCATGCTATCCGTGAATGTACAACATAAACAGCTTATACCCATCATGAACTCGCCATTAGCGTTGCACCCACCGAACCACCTAACGCGTAAATGGTGAACCAAGTCGGCAATCCAAAACAGGTGGCTTTTACATTCAATAAGTTTGTCGACGTTTATACATGTGTCATCATCCATCTTAATCCAATCACATGGACCATAAAAACACAATATCCATATACATATCCACAACATCATGGATCTATATAGGCTAAATCCTCAATTTCTAAGCTTGATCCACAACTTCTACGACAACCTCCGCACGTTGACCGCAGCATCCCAACAGCACCGGGTGATTTTCCACCACGAAATCGTCAGCGAGTTGCTGCCGTGGCCGCTTCCACCGCCGAGGAGACCTGGCGCGCCAGTGGTTGGGGGTTGCTGTTGGACCTAGGGATTTCCAGGGCCTCCCTAGGGGTTCCCACGGCTACCCCAAGGCTAGCATTGACGACCTCAGTCCCAGCATCTTCTTCGTTGTGGCTGCATCGTATCTTCACGGCTCATTTCATCGTTGCCACGGTTGAAACCTCATCCATTCTTAAGCATCATTGATCATCATTAGTAACTTTAATCAATAATGTTTACTAACGCACCTAATGTTTACATTGATCATCATTGATCATCATCATATCATTAATCATTAATCATTGATCATCATAAGTTAATCAATGAACCTCTTGGACCTTTTGAACTTAACTTATGAACCTGTTAATCTTGCCAAAAATGTTTCCTTTTGAACCTCTTGGACCATGGTCCCATCCACCTACCGCGCCTCGCGCAGCCCACGACCACCGCTGCAGGGGAAGGGCAACGTCACGTCCTCACCAAGGGGTCCATACGCGTCCCACGCGCGTCCAGGTGGGAAACTCACCCTGTGAAACTCACCATGGGACGGTATACTTAGCCATGGAAACTCAGAAGTATATTGTTCTTAACTGTATATTAACTGATGCATATGAATACTGAACTATACTTCACTGTGAATACCAGTGTAACATTAGCTCAGTTAAGTGCTAATAATGTGCTACTGAATAACCATGGGACTGATCCAGTTCAGTGTGCTACTGGATCATTAGCTCAGTTAAGTATAGATAGCACACTGAACTGGATCATTAGCACTGTAACTCAACTACGAGCTAAGGAGTAACATTTCACCAGTTCAGTGTAGTTAAGTAGCAATTGATATGTATTAAGTAGCAAGGATAGTAGTAAGATTAGACCAGTTGAGTCGTGATCATGAGTAGTCATCACAGGTAGTCATGACCGTAGATCAGTTAAGTATAGTTGAGTAGTAATCTGTACCAGTATGGTAGAAACATTGTAGATCAGTACGATTGACATCACTACTTTGCGTATCATCAGTCTGGGTCCGGTGAAAGACTTTAAGTACACGAATTCAAACAGGCCACATGCCAATGGGCCGGCTGAGTGATGCATCTGGGCTTATGCACATTGTAAACGTACGCCAGTACCTCAAACCAAATAGATTTCAAAACTTCTCCAACCATAGATTTCAACCAGCATGAAAGTACCTCAACATGGTCAACAAACAGTGCTTTCACTGTTGGCCTGCAACCATGATTTGTTGTGTAGGATAGACCCACGGCTATAAGACTGACTGGCTACCAGTGATGAAAATGAAGCATTTCGGTGGCCCAAAATACCAATGACCGTGCAGCAGTCGGTGGTCTTACGTCAACGAACTGAAGCTGTTGCTGCACAGCCCGGTCCTGCGTGAAACGATCAACCATTTGTGAAACCTAACTAGATACTTCAATCAGATTATTTATCACAAATCCAACCAACATATAAACTAATCATTGGTTGAACAATCACCCAATTGCCGGCATGACAGCAACCAACTATGCTTATCTGGTTGAATAATCATTGGTTCCAACTAGTTCTATATCTATCTGTTCAACCAATTTATAGCATCAAGAGATACCAATCCACAGATGTGCAGTGCGAATTCCCCCAGGTGGCCGCACCAAGCAAGAGGCCAAAGCGGAAATCAGCCGCATCTGGGCGCAGTGAACAGAGGCAAGCTGCATGGGTTTTAACTCAAAAAATAGCTGTTAAACCGTCACTAAATGGTTAAGCAGCCATGGACAACACCTGTCAACCCAACGGTTAAACAGTAGCTAAACTGCCGTTCAAAAACAATTTTGAAAAAGCGATTTGCAGTGCTGGAAGTGTTAGATGCATTCGTTTCACCTACCTGGTGGTGCTAGGCAAATGGTTAAGGTCAACTACTGGTAGTATACTGAAAAAACAAGCTCTCGTTGAGAAGATACTGTAAGAAAAGTGCAGAAACATCAGTATCTACATGGGGAAGGACAACTATCTGTTGGTGCTTCTTTTTTTAAATTTGGGAGGCTCCTGAATCTACCTGGTTTCATGAGTGTGGATGTATCCATCTATCTGGGACTTTCTCCGTGACGGGAACGCCTACATTTAATCAACTAACATGAGAATGAGGAGATCCATTGGGATCCATATGGCCGTGATAATCATCGTAAAAATGGCATATGAACTATGGACAGTAAAGTAGTAGTGGTCGCGACAAGTCATTACCACTCAACTATGCTATGGCAGGCAAATGACATGTTGATACATAGCCTGTGAGCCAACTGAACGGGTAAATCACCTCGCGAACGAGACGTGAATGCGTGATTTGTTACTTCTGCATAGATGTGCATACACACTGGGATGTACATCTGGTGATTCCCTATCATTAGTAGCCTATGACCAAGCGTGATCAACCATTGAACTATATGCCTATCTCCAAGGCATAGAGCACATAGCCACGAAGTAGCCAACCTCCCACCACCAGTCAGGCCATCCAGGAGCCGATGCCACCAGGTGACCAGCAGCATCAAGGCCCCTTCCAGGTGATGCAACTCGTCTTCCTACGAGCTTGTCCGGAGCTGGCTTAGGACCTGCTGGGTCACGAGGTTGATATGGCTGTGGATGTGGTATACTAAGCCAGTAAACCACTATTAATAGGGCTTAGCAACTGTATATAAGATAAGAAGTAAGCCAATAAGCCAATATTTATAGTAAGCCAATACTAATATAATAGTAACCATCACTAAAAATAGAGTAACCATTCTTGTTTACTAAGCCAGTAAGCCACTATTAATAGGGCTTAGTAAGCATCTCTAAAAATGGAGTAACCATTCTTCTTTGATATGGCTGTGCCTTGATACCCTTTTTGAAGACATTCATCTTCACAACCGCTGCATGTTTGGAACAGCTTTCCGACTGTGACTCTTTCATGAGGCTGGAGCTGAGTGTGCAACTGTTGTTGGGCCATCTCACTACCGGCACAGTCTTGCGACAGCCCACAGCAAATGTTGCATAGTACTATAACGAACGATAAACGCCCCACTTCAGGATACATTATGTAAAGATACCCCAATTCAGGCACATGGAGGTGTCTATGCATGGGCTGTATCCTGAAGTGATGGCTCCAAAATGATCCTCTAACTGGCGATTCCGTTGATGATCCTGTCGACCATTTCAGCGGCTATTCACAAACATGATCCTGCGAGCTATGACCCTGCGCCTATCATGATCATTTTGGATGTATAGTTGCATCTGGTCCGCCATATTCCCTGTTTTAAGTATATGGTTGTCAAATCATTCATGTCCTAACCTCACTGATTCAAAACAAAGATGAATCTCTACTACTAGCTTCTTTTAAATACTTCTGAATGGTTACGTTTCATGGTTCTTCAGATCTTGACCAACAATCTGGTCCCGGTTTTGTCTGCATCCCAGAAAACACTAGTCCAACGTTGCCCACGGATGGCCAACTTGGGTCAGCTCGCCATATGGCACCAGTGCCTGCAGCACGCCGCTGCGCTGGAAGGACTGCACTTGACCTGGCGCCAGTGATCCAGATCAACATGAGCAAGAATCAACGATCAGAAACCATGAAACATCCAGACACCAACTGTCTGCGCAATAAAAATTCAATCAATCAATCAATAAATAAACAAATACTCATATATGTACTATACCAAGGTAAATAAATATTGAGTGTGTATGCCTGTGTCCGTGTGCATGTGCATGTGTATAGAATTGCAACAAGTGATGTGTATGTATATGTGTAACCACCTATTGACCGCAACTGCCACAGCAGGGTGGCATGGATTCTAAACCAGCAATAGAAGCACCGCGATTGTTAGCGATGACCACTGACAGCAGTACACCACTGCTGGCAGAGAGAGTTGTCGTAGCCCAGCGGCAATCTTAGCAGTAACCGATTTGACCCTCAACTTGACATGCCATTCAATTCTCAGTGGTACTTCAACCTGTTCTTGCTGGGCAGTTGCTATGTGGTGGTTATAGCACTTTTCGAGGTTGCTGTTGGTCACAAAAGGCATGGAAGTCAGGTCCTAACTTCCAGGGTCCTAGTCCTACTAAGGTTGAACCAAGGTCCTACTAAGGTTCAACCAAGGTCCTACTAAGGGTCCTGCTAAGGGTCCTGCTCAGGCATGGATATACCAACGACTAAGGTCCTACTCCTCTGGATCCAGAGGGGGCGACGTCACTCCCAAGCTGCTTCCCCACGACGCCTAAGCTGAGCACTTCGGGTCGCCCGGAGCCCAGTTGCAGCCACCTGCAGTGAATGGAACTTGTTGGTTGATACAGCTCGTTGGTTGGTTAGTTGGTTGGTTAGTTGATTGGTAGGTAACTTAGTTTGTTGGAACCTATTGATGGTAACAACTATTGGTTCATAGTAATGTTGATTCTAATAGTGTTGTCATAGTGTTCAACTGATCATCATAATAGGTATTACAAATTATAGTTGATAGTTCATATGACTGCTAGTTGGTAAGAAGTATCAACAAATACTACGACAAAATATAGAGTTCTGAGATGGTTTGTCATGTTCATTGGTGGTTGATAATGGTTCATAGCGGCTACATATTGAAAACATACTAATAGTTTTTGATCAGTAATCAATGGCATGTGTGAAAGCTGATCATGCCAATGCTGGTAATCTATGGTCAACAGTAGCTCATGAAAATAGCTCAATGATTAAAGAGTTTGATAGGTCATCATGTTGCTGTCAACCGATTGATCAGCCAATGCAATCCATTGTCATTTCAAGAGTATGCACCTAACGTGGAATCTTATCATTCTTTTGATCATTGGTGATGTGGCTGATGATGGGTGATACTTTGGTAAGTTCATTCCTCTATCGCGAGACGCAATGGTTCGCCATGGGCGATAATGGCCCACAATAACTTGCATGCACCCAACCAACTATCAGCTCACTATACCGGACCAAACTGTCTGGGATTCAGCAAAAATCACAGGCGCCTCAGCCTTCCATGCGGTATAAATGATGGGGGAGTCTGAAACAACGCGAACGAACACTGGGGTATCATACAGTTGGTTTGATGATTAACTGATGCTTCATAGTAGTTGGTACTATCAGATGGTTAGATCAACTACTATCAATCATTAACTACTTTTAACCATTAGATGTTGATGAACCGTTCAACTGGGTACAGCAGGTGCCTTTAGGGGCAGTTCGTGGACCCCTTAGGATAGCAGAGTGACCCAGTGATGCCAGTTTGCTAACCAGGTGAGCTCAAACATGCCCGAACCCGAGCCGAACAAAGGCACCGTAACAACCGCCTTCCACTGAACTCAAAGGCTATTGATCGCATCTGTTCATCTTCGGCTCATATTTGGTGGCGCAATCCCAACAACATCTGTGGCTAAAAATCTTTTATCCACGATACACATGGGATTGTGCATAATTTTTTGAGTACATCCGAGAACCCTTCAAAAATGCTGATGATGAGGAAACCACCAACCCTAGGATTTTTTCAAGGGGTAACGTGTATACCATGTGTAGACAAATCCTTATTACGCCTCTACGGATCTCTGCCGGTGAAACATGTCCCCCCAAACAGCATGGATCGTTTGGCAATCTGAGGAGACCGCTTCAGGGGCAACATCTCCACGAGTTCGTTGCACCTGCGACAGGGGCTGTTTTACTGCTGTTTTTTCCCGGCCTCTCGGGTGAGGTGGTAACAACCACTTTTGCCGCTTTTGCCGATGATCAAAGCACGCACGACCCACTGGTGGAGCATGCTTCACACCCGACCCACACAGGGTCATAACTTCGTTCTATGTCAGGACATGCAAGTCCTTGGAACATTTGTAGACTGCCTTGGAAGTCGAGAGCCATTTGTCGACTGCCAGTTGTCGATCATCATCCACCCGAACGTTAATGCAGTTGGTCCAGAAAGCCAGAACGTTTGAGGCCGGTTGAGCCTTACACCACGGTATGCTAAGATCCAACACCTTCGCAATCCCTTGAAGATTGTCAGTAAGCCAGCGAGACCGTTTAGTGAAAGGAACATCTGGCATCGTGTCCCCACTCTCCCAGCGCTGTCGGTCCAAGTTGTGCCACGGACCCTTGCCTGGGAAATGCAACTGGAAATCTGCATAGAGTTGGTGCCATGACCACATGCGTACATGTTCTCCTTCTTGAAGTGTTTGAAGCCAAGGTTGAACAAAACCCCAATCATCGATCACATACTTACGAGCTGCAGCTGGAAGGTCAACAGGGAAAGGCCAAGGCTGGAAAGGTGCAGGAACTGAGGGGGCCTCCACCACTGAAACTGAAACTGCGGCTGCAGGAGACACTTCCTTGACCACCTTCTCACCGATGTTAACAATGGTCGCATGCAGGTTGTCGATCAGCGACGTCATGGACTGGACTTCCTCAACTAGTAACCCATGCAGTCGCCGCAACTCTGGTTCACTCCAAAGAGCTTGTTCAGCGGCCCGATCGGCCGCTTCATTGCCAAGGCACACCCATTGTTCAATGGGGGTCAGGTTGCTAACTACTTGGTGGCTAACCACTTTGAGGGTCCCCAAGTGAAAAGGTCGCACCTGCAAAACCAAAGAAAACAGTTTGTCAAGCAAATCGTGATTGGGCGACGTTGGCTTGCTATACCAAGTCGCTGAGTGCCACATGCGGGACAACTTCTTCCAGGCATACTGATTGTCGATCCACAGGCGAAAAGGTCTCCGAACCACCGTGACCCATTGAAGTGCAGCAATGACCCCTGTAAGTTCAGCACGGGAAACAGTTTGATGAACTACAACCACCCCCGATGCTATGGCAACATGCTCCTCGGCCCCGGCTGGAGTGGCACAAGCAACACCCCATGTGGCCAACCGTAGAAAAGCATCTGTGGCATGCAAACACGACCCACCCGTAAACAGGTCAACCTGGTCAGGAAGCTGTGGGGGCACATATATCACGTCCGTAGTATCAACCATGGTAGCAAGTTTGCGACGAAAGGCCAACAATGTGGGAGGCGGCGCAAACCAGCCATGACTACCTGCAACCAAAGGCATGTCGGCAAGCTGTGACTGCTGGGAAGGCGTTAAACATCTCTCTGCATGAAAATGCTCACACTCCACATGCCGATGAAAAGGGCTATCCGGGTTCCCACAATAGTGACAAAGGTCAGTGGCTTCAGGGTCTCGATGTTTCAACCGATCAGCAGTGTAAAAAGTACCCACGAGTGATTGGCGAAGCAACTTGGCTTTGGACGGGTCAAGGAGCTTAGTACGCTGGGTGAAGCCAGCATGCATCATGGAAGCCCCTTGGAATGTCTTCCGGCTCTCAAGTTGGACCATGACCACTTGTTGCCATGCTTCACGGACTCTGGTCCCAAGTTCTTGTATACAGCAATCCCATAGATGTATCGGTATCCCAAACTGATCAACGAAACCTTGATCCCAATGCCAACCTAGTTGCTCCAACCGCTGCAGCAAAACTGAACAAGGACCGGCCGGTGGCCGTTTGCGGGAGGTGGGTTGACTCAATTCATCTAGGACAGCCCAAGCGTAGCTCATGGGGACATACTGACGGAAATCCAAAATGGTGTTCCACACTGCATAGTAACCTGGGTCAGAAAGTGGTCCTGCTGCAAGTGACAACAAAGCGATGGGTGAGGTACCTGGATGATGCTCTTGCAAAGCCCGGACAGCCTGTGTTCCAAGATGATCAAAATGAGTATCACCTACATGCGCCGATGATATCCCATGGAGCGTGTTAGCCCAAACCACTGTTGACAGAATCCGCAGCTTCTGCACAAAGGTTGCCCTAGACCTAGTCAAAGCTCCCCAACGTTGGTCAAAAGCAGCAATCTTGTTCACGATAGTGGAGTTTGTTGTTTGTCTGGTGTACTGGACATGTCCACCCAAGTCACGTGCACTACCACGAAGGGGATGTGCCTGAACCCGAAGTGTATGGCGTGCCGCAGGATTGTTTGCCCAAAAAAAGGTCTTGCTCAGATCTTCCTGAAGGTCCATCTCAGAACAAAAATCTTGTAAAGCAGCATAACCAGTCAACAAACCGTGTTCATCCCCCGCAGTTAGCTCCAGGTTGTCGACGTACGACCATAAACAACATGAAGGTGCCTTCACTCGTATCCATTCAACCGCCAAATAACTGCATGCCAGCAAAGCCAATACGCTAAGGCCACAACCCTCAGGGTATCCAGTTGAACTGAGTAGTGGTGGGCTGGTTCCGCCCCGCACCACCAAGCGTCGCTGCATCTGTGTCAAAGCAGAAGTTCATCCCCGAATGACAGGGGTCGAAATGCCCAACTTAGCACACACCCCCAGCAATGGCACCCGTGGCAAGCAGTTAAATGCTTTGGTGAGGTCAAGCATGCATCCCGTCAGTGGGACCCCTGTGAAATAATGGTCCTCAATACCCAACTGAATCGAAAACCAAAGATCTGTGGCAGTTTTACGAGGAAGACTTCCAAAAATTGTAGGTGGGGCCCATTGTGCTATGTGAGCAATAGCTTCCCGGGATCAAATGGAGCTCCAGTTCCGATAAGCTAAGCTAAACACACAAATGGGCCTGAACTGGCCGACTCGAGAGGCTCCTGGGGCCTTCTCCAGTGAATGGATCAGTCCTGTGACCCACTGCTGAGGCCAGGGAACCCCCGCTTCAACCGCACACAGCATTCGCAATACCTCCTCAGTCAAGTCCTTTGGCAGGGCCAGCAAATCCTGCTTGGAAAACCCGTCAGGGCCTGTGGCACACTTGGCGGGTTTGCGACGGAGGCTAGCTACCCATCGTTCGTATGTGATAGGCCTGTATTCAAGGATAGGACACTGGGGGATATTGTCTTCGATGAAGCGATTCATTGAGTCCCACCGGGATTCAGGAACATCCACACGTTTATCCCATCGTTCTTTCCAAGCGGCAGAAAATTGAGCAAAGAGGTCAACCAGGTTGCCAACATAGTGATCTTGGACAACAGCCACTCCATGTTCCAACCCCTCAACATGTTCCAACCAAAGTTTGTCCGGCTCAGCATGAAGGACCGGCACCGGTCCGGCACATGTGTGGATGGGCTGATCCACTGCAAACTGCACTGGGGGATCAATCACTACTGCACGCTCCTCTTGATCAACTTCAACAATCGTGGCGCGCAAAGAATGATCCAGGATTTGGACCGGAGAAACTCGCGGTTTGCGTACATCTTTGAAAACTTGGTTCGGATCATCCTTACGAGTCTGGGTGGCCTTGGCACAAAAGGCTGTCACCATCTGGGATTCAAGGGCCCGAACCTCGAATGAAACGCTGCACCTGAACAATAACACTATGAGGCGGCGGGTCATCTGGGAGCCTGGTAATGATGCCAGCCTTGCTATGGAACTGGATTTGCCACCAACGTCGGAAACCAGCAGGAAACCCCGCTGCCCCAAGCACTGCCCTCAATTCCCTCGCAAGATGGATTTGCTTTGTGACACTGTCCCTTCCATTACCACTAGCATGTTGAATGGATTCAAGGCGGCGAAGTTGCTTGACCCATCGATTGAATCGCAAGGATATTCCCCCAAACTCAGGTTGAAAGCTCCCTGAACGGCCAATCCTAGCTGGCTGGGTGTAGGCTGGAACAAAGGTGGGCTTCAAAGTGGTGGCACGACCAAGTTGATGAGGCAAAGGGGCGGCCTTGTTGGTTTGGTGACAAGCTGCAACAACCCTCTGCTAATATTGCTTGGCTAGGTCAACACAAGCTTGTTGAAGTGACACAGCACTGGTTCCCCTGTATCCCTCATCAGGCAAGGTGGGTATCTGGCAATCAAAAGGTCGAGGTTGTTTCCACACCGGGACAAGTTCAGGCTTACCAAAAGGTGACAGGACTGCACCGATCACCGCATGATCAGGAAACAAAGCTGGCATGTAAACTAAGTCTTGAAAAAACGGTACCAACTCCGGGCTCAACCATACATAATCCTTGATGGTTTTGTGATGACACGTAGGCCTGGGCTCTTGGCCTGTTTTGTGTTGGTGAAGAACTTGAATCTCCCTCCACCCCAAATCACGCCAGAGCTGTGGCTGCTTGAGGGTTCCTGGCTCTTGATTGAAATCCCCCATGATGAAGCGTTTCCCCTGCATGGAAAACACAATGCGACGTGTGGCTTCAGCAAGCAGGTCATCGGTGGCTTGGCGAACCTCTGGCGATGCTGCTCGTGCAGCGGGAGCATAAATCACCGCTCCATGGATCCAATGGTTCTGATGATAAAAGGTGTGACTTGAAATGCGTGCGGGGTCATGGACATCTGCACCCCAAGTACGTACTAAAGGTCGACTAGGGCATGTGGTCAGGCAGCCTGTTCCTACCTGCTTCCCTCCTATGGCATGTTGTGACGTAGAACGAAGAGGCGCTGCAGCGCCTGCATGGAACTGCAATGACGGGCAGTTGTAGCCTAGCTCACGATGGAACTGTGTGATGCCAGGCCGAGACAATTGGGTCTCGGTCACACCCCATATGGCCGAACCCGAAGGTAGTTCCCCCAAACTGGATGACTTGTAACGCAATCCTGTGGGGTAAATGTCCCCAAAAACAAAGTCTCATTGGGCCCTGGTAGCTTGGCCTCCCCTACTCGAATGAGCATGAAAAGGAGGAGCAAAAACTTCAAAAAGGAATTAGACCGCTTCTGAAGCGGCATGCTTGCATGTGCTTGGCGCTGGCCTAGTCACTCATGTGTTTTGGCACGCTTGTTCAACAATACCTCGAAACGTGTCATCTGATCTTCAAACTTGGATTCAATGGCACTCTGAACAGCGGCCGCATTGGCGTCTATCTGATGTTTGAGTCCCCCAATCTGATTCTGAACATGAGTGTTATGCGAACTCTGACTCTGCTGGTGCGCCACAACTGCGGTGTTCAACTGCTGCAAATTATCGCTAAGGGTTTGAACCTGTGCCTCCAGCTTGTCAACCCGCGGATCAGCCTCCTGCATGGGCGCATCAGTCTGCTTCACCTGGGCCATCACCTTCTGGGCGATGCTGGTCTCCAGCGCTGCCAGTTGGGAAGGCATCGGTTTGTGTGTAGCAGTGGTTCCTTGGTACTTAGCCCATGGATCTGTCTCTAACCACGGGTCCTGGGACGAGGTGGCAACAGGCTTGGGACCTTTCTGAAGGAAAAGCATGGTCTTGGTGGAAGCAATCACATGTTGTCGCATGTTGGGTGCTGCAGGCTCTTTGTCATCCCGTACTGATATCAAGACATCCCCATGCTTCATGGTGAACAGCTAGTGAGATGGTGCTGAGGTTGCAGGAACTGACCAAAAACATCCCTCAGCACTCTGCCCAAGTGGTTGACCAGGATTGGCTGACCACCCCAACTGTTGCAGTGCTTTCCCCAAAGCTTTCTTGGCGGTACCATAAGGTAATGGGCCAGCACGGTAGGTGACTTTGGTACCGTCCATCCATCCAACCTCTGGGCGATGTTGACCGTGAACAGCAGGGGCATCTTCAAGTCTCACCCTCAACCCAAAACGAAGACCACTTCGCACGATGGAACAGTCTTTGGTTGTGACATGTTTGGCAGTCTGGGTTTCATCAAAGCTCCGTTTGGGCAACCATACCACACGAAACTTGTCATGGGGGCTCCGACCATTGTCGCTCCTGGGTTCCACAAAGCGTCCTTTGGAGGCTTTGATAGATTCCAGAACTTGTGCATGTTCTGTTCTGATTCGAACTGCGACGGCAAACAGAAAGGCATCTTTGGGGGTTGAACGTCTGAAACCCTGATCCAACCATTGGCGGTCCCACAGGTCAAGGAGCAAATCCGCCCCAGCTGACTGAAGCTCATCGCACTGCAGAATCATCTTCACTGGCTTGGCTGTGAAAGCTTCCCATGGACAATCTAGTTGATCCCGGTAGACCAAAATCCGATATGCACATGCGCTCACTTCATCAATGGCTGTCATGTTGCTAGGGAGGGCCCTGTGGATTCGTGTCTTCCCCAGCTGGAGCAAGGTACCCCGCAGAATGATGGGTTCATCAGCGGCACAAAAATTGGCAGGGAAGGAAATCACTTCAAGGTTTCGTGGCAATCGTTCATCTGGGCCCCCCAAAACCAAGAGAGCTAATCCATCGGCACTCAAATGATCCGTCAATCGAAGAAAAGGACATGCTTGATCAGCAGTGACAACCGCGATTCCTTTAGCATTGGCACCCACCTGGCGCAAACCAATCTGTGACACCATTGTTCCATCTTCTTGTTGAAAGATGCCAACCGGGATACTGATTTGGTCAGGTGTGACTGTGATGTTTGGCTTGCCCTGATGCTTCTGTTTGTTGTTCTTGCGGCCAAACGAATGACCCTGAGCAACCCTGGCTTTCACTGCTGCATCCAACTCCGAAGTCATGACCAACTGGATCGCTGGCTTGCATTGGGAGGCTTTAGCTTTGAGGTCTTTCCACGGTTTAGAAGATCGCAAGGTCTGTTGAATGCTGGTGGTTCCCATAGTGGAGATCAAATGCTGGGCACAGGAGTGAGACCGTTCTGGTGACACCGCATGCTCTTCCAACAACTCAACCAATTTCGTGGTAAGGCCTACATAAACTGTGCCTCCAAAAGCCAAAAAGGAAACCAAATCATGAGCAGTGGAGCGAAGGTGAAGCTCAAAAGCTGTTCTCATGTGCACCATCTAGGTTTCCGTGATCGTGTGAACTTCATGGTGTCCCTGCTGAATGCCATCTATCCACGCGATACTCTGAAAGCCGCAGTCATTGGCAAAACGATGTCCAAAGGGTCGTGAGTGGATCGAAAAACCATCATGTTGCAAACATTCAAGGTCATGGAGGATGGACACTCCATCCGGTGAGGAAAGCACCACTACTTTTCCTTCAGCAATCTGGACAGCCACTGGGAACCAATGCTGTTGAAACAAAACCGTAGTGAAGCAAGTACCCGATTCATCCTTCTCAACCTGGTTCATGACCCATTCTTCGAGATGCAAACTCAGATCACACGTGGATGCAGCAAAAATGGGTGGGGAAATGTCACATCCCGTGGCGTGTTGCACGGTGTGTAGATAAAAGGTCATCTCATCAAAAGCCACAAATCCCTGTTGGTGCCACAATTGACAAAGCCTGTCTGAGGCCTTGGCTTCCTTGGGCAACGAGGCAATGAATGCATTGACATCCCAATCTGTAGGATAAAACATGAGGCGTTGGCCATGAACCAGCGAGTTGGTGATGTTAACCACATGGCCAATTGGGTCAACTCCACACAAAAATTGGTGCCCTGTAACTTGCTCTTCTGCCATGAGCATCTGACCTACGGTGGTTCCTTCAGTAACCAGAATGACGCCAGGATCCTCTCCAGGATATGCAACATGGATGCAAATGGAACTCGGTGCTGGCAAGGGTTGCATGTCATCTGGTGTGACGCTACTGGGACCTTCTGACATCTGCGGCTTCAACACTGGGGACATGTGGCAAATCCTCGTTCAGCACAATCAGTTCTGGGGAATCTGTCCTTTGTTTCTTGAGAACCTGTGAGTCACTCGGAGGGTCAGTGGGATACTGTGTCCATGGGCATGTGGGCGCAATGGATTGAGTCTGCACATCTTTGTTGGCAAACATGGTCACCCCTCCACAGTCAGTATACGTAGCAACAGGTCCAACCGGATGGATGGGAAAGCCTTCAAAATGTGAATCATCAAACTCCCTGCTGACGGTTGTGACTTCAGCTGAAACCGCACTGCGAAGGAATCTATTTCCCCCAAGAAGGTTGTCAATGGCTTGCTCATAAATCTGCATGACTTTGGTGGATTCTGTGAGTCCCCAAACCTTGTCTCGGCCTGCAAAAACCTTGGCAAAGAGGTCACTGAGCACACCGCTGGTTGTGATCTCAGAAGGGTAAATCTTGAGTGTGCTCCATGTGTGCAAAAGATTGGCCATGATCCATCCGGACTGAAAAGGCGATGCCATTTGGCCTACACCTGTCAAATCAAGACGGCAATTCGGGGGTTGGTCAACCTCAAGGTACCTAGGATCGAGTCCATTCATGGTGGCGATCTCAGCAGCATGAACATGACGTAGTCGTGGGTAGGAGAATCCATCAGTAATGACCTGTCCTTCCAGACCCACAAGCAAACCATATAGGCCTTTCTCATCCAGTCGTCGTTGGGAAAATCCGGTGGCACGGCATGAGCATGCACAACTCCGCAATTGGTTTCCAAAGGAATGAGTGGCTGCGGGTGCAATCTTCCAAGTATGCAAAACGTGATGCGCAATTCCTTTGGGGTGTCGGTTGAAACCCAAAAACTCATGTTCACTGAGGAGCAACTGTTGTTCAATGTCTGGTGACAAATGCAAGGTGCGTGGAAACATGTGAATCACATATGGCACAAAAGGCAAGGACGGCATCTGAGGAATGGCACATGTTGGGAGACTTGGATGAATCAACAAGGCCCACCATCTGGTTCGATGCGCTGGGAGCAAACAATGCAGATCAAGAATGTTCTGTTCTGTTCTGTTCTAACCTATAACCTGTCTGGGCAATGAAATTTGCCAAGACTTGTTGCACCCAAACAGATTCTTTCGCTTCTTTCGTGCACTCAACCAAGATGACAGCCATGGACATGAAATATCCCATGTCAAGGGTGCCGGTAAGGGATGTTGAACGAGGATCCAGGTTTCCACGTCTGTCCCCCAACCGACTGAAAGGTTGACAGGCCACCCCACTGCACAGGATTTGAGAGGTCGGTGAGGCTTTGGCAACATCAAAAATCGTCTGCTTGCAACTCACATCACCGCATACGACTGGCACATTGGTCTTGGTACGCAACCAATTGCAGCACACGTCATTGTAATCACAATAACACTTGGTAGCAATACCACAGGCATGAAGACCCTCCCCTACGATGCCATACCCTGCACACACTTCAATGGCAGTCAGTGGTAATTGGATGTCAATGGGTTGAATAGGCAAAACCATGGTTTGCACGGGTGGCACGGCCCACATGGCCCTTCCTCCTGCTTGATGGTGATGTCAAGGAAACTGAAAGCATCAGCATCATCCAAAGCAATCATAGTGCGAAAGACTTGGCGATGCAGATTCGTCACGCATACCATGTAGGAAGATGTGCGAGCAACCACATGGGCCATCAAAGAGCAACTTTGGCCAACGCAATTGACCAACTTGGGTTCAATCTCTTCCATGGCAACTACCCGTAAGGCAAACGATCCCACCCAGATTTCGCGAGGGTGAACCCTCTGGAAGGCCTGGGCCAAACACCTGGTGGTAACAACCATATTGGGATTCTATTGTGGTTAATGGTGGTTAATGGTTGATAAAGCCAGGGATAATAAGCAACAATCATTTTATCCGACGACTTTCTCTTCACCTCTTCACCTCCTTATTACCCTCCTTCGGACCCTAGCCGGACCCTAGCCCCAAACTCCCGATAACAGTGGCCTCCCTCCTAATTGCAGCGGGGTCTGCCGGACCCAACACCCCAATCGCATCACAATTGCCAGACCCCAAGAGCAAGATCCGGGTTGCAATGGGCCCTGCCGGGCTTGAGAATGCCACAGTACACATCAAATAGAATACCTTTGGGCATTGATGCGTCACTTACAAATAGAACGCGCCTCTTTCTCAATAGCATGCCACCATTTATGTTGCGAATGGCAGAAAAAATGCGAAATGAAAACATTAGTGCCAGCAGAAGAGAATTTGCAATTTGCTTTAAGTCATCTCTGTTTGCGGTGTTCAGTTTGTCCAGGTAGTCCGTCATAAGCAGCATAGTTCGTCAGTTGCTTCCACGCCATCGAATCGAGGGATGGAAGTGTTATGCTCGCGATCCCTCGAAGTATAGTAACTTTAGGAGGCGTACTTCGGTCTGCTTTTGGCTTTTGACACCTGCTAGAAACCAGTGCAAAATGGCTACCGACAACGTACGTGGAATTTTTTTGACGTGGGCATATCTGCGGCCAGGGGGGTGCCACTACGTTAATTGCTGACTGTGCTGTGGGAAACCAAGAATCTCTTTCTTAAAATGATCAAGCCCCCATCATTGGAAATAAGCGCCCGCTATGCCGGGAACAGTCAAAATTCACACCCTGTGCAGACGAGAGCCATCCGACACTCTGTCTATATGGCAATATGGCTATCTGTCTGTCTGCAGATCTGTCTGTCTGTCTGTCTGTACATTCAAGTTCTTATAGCATACGTCTGGCTGCAGGTCAATGCCCTGTGTACCCGTGGTGAACATCCCGCAAATAAGCGAACTTGTCATTGCTGGAGTGTTCACCTACCCCTTTCTCGGTTTGCTAATATCTACCTATCCCCATGCATATGGTGGTTTCTCAAAACAGGGGTACCTCCATATCAACCATGCAACCATGATTCATCATGTCTACAAAAAACCGTTCATTCTTGGGGTTCCCAACTTTTAAGAACCACCTATATTTTTTACACTTGAATGTAAATAGAACAAGATATACATGTATAACAAAATATGTGTATATATACATATATATATATAATCAAAATATCTGTAAATAAGTAAAACAAATAAATGGAATAGATAAATAAATTAACACATATACATATTATATGTAAATGCAAAAAATAAACAACCATATAAAACATAAACATATAGCATATATATATATATATGGCTGTGAGTCAAAACCCTGTACCCCTGGTTCCCCTATCATTCACCATTGTTTTCCTCATTATTGGTTGGTCATTATCCCCTATTGTTGGTTGGTTAATATTGACCCATAGCCATATCTGTGTGTATGTGATTGTCTGTTTTTGCCATCAGAACCACCTTCTGCCCGGGGCGGCTCCGCACCTCCTTCTCCTTTCCTGCTGCAGCGCCGCCGTCACCACCGACAGCTCCTAAGGATGAAGGTCTACAGTGGCCCATGGTGCATGGTGGGTGAATGATGGAGAGTTAACCGTGGTTCAGTGATGGATTTATAGTGGCTCATGATGGTTTCATGATGGTTTCCGGATGGTTTCATGATGGTTGATAGGCCCTGATTGGCCTATAGGTACAATGGACGATAGCGGTTGATGATAGTTTGTGATGGTTGATCAAGTGGTCTATGTCCATGAAAAATCACAAACTATCATCAACCATCACATCCATGAAACTTGATGAAAAATGGGATCAGATTTGGATGCGCTCATCGTGGTTGATCGGTTTCCTAACGATAAAGGATCGCAACCTGGCAAGAACTACCGCACCGGTCGGTATATCTGGACCCACGGCTTGCACAAAGACTCTCATCATGGCGTATCGGTCATCTGGTTCCCTGATGTTCAGTGCTTGGCAATTGCCAACAAGAATCAATCATCGGTTGCTCCCAACACTTAATTCGCTGCTTCTTAGTTCAACTAGGGTTTAATCACTAACTGTAGCGTTTAATCATAGCTAATCATGCCTAATCATGGCTAACCGCAGTCTTTACAATGCTAACTTGGAATCAAGATGATCGACTGGTCAGCTTTGGGGTCCAACAGTGGGTCGTTTTTTTGAAACCTTCGGGAAGACCCACAAATGCTTCAAACACACTCAAAACATCTGAAATCCGTGTAGATCATCCCACCACTGCTTCAACCACCAAAATTCATCTAAAACCATCCAACAACCATCAAACCCACAACTACTGTTGTAAGCTCCCGGCTGATTCACCCGCATTTGACCATCCAAAATCCTAGAACCACCAGGCACGCAGTGGGCAGCTCCTGGTAGACGTGGAAGGCGCCCAGCTGATGTCGACTCGGGTCTTTCAGAAACCTGGGAGCTGCCGATCTGGTCGTTGCCATGCCCAACACGGCAGATATGGGGGAGTTCTCAACCAGTTTCGGGACACCCCCAAGTTATGGTTGGCTTGTATTGGATGATAACTGGAGGATGGTTTTTGGTATAGATGGTTACAGTAACAAACTGGATGATAACTGGCGGTGACTTGAGAAACTCCCATACAGTTGGAAGCGGAGAGTCCGTCCCAATGGAGGAGGGAGCTCATCTAATTTTGATGGGCATGTGTTGACACACCAACCCAACTAATTCTATGACTACAACTCCATGTTTCCACTGCTTCCAAGCACAAGTGGCCAAGAATTCCTGAACCAAAAAAAAAAACATGACATGATTGACATGAGTATCCCCTGGTTGTTCCCCTTGGTTGTTCCCCGGGCACCACCCGGGTTGTTCCCCCGGTCTCCCGGGCACCCCCTTGGTTCTTCTCACGTCAGCACCACCGCACCACCGGCATCCGCTTCCGCCGCGGCACTGCGCCCGCGACAGTTTGCCGTGTCCCGCTTTGGCATCCAAGCGCCGGCGACAGGTCTGCCAGGCCTCAGGGCAACGGGGGGCCGGGGTAGTGGTGCACCAAGGGCTGAGTGGCGGTGCGCCAAGGGTGGCTTTTGAATCACTAAATGATAACCATTGGAACAGTTTGACTTCTGAAACTTGGTGATTGATTCTGAAATTGGCTTTTAATAAAGCAAAATCACTAAATTTTGGATTGATTCTGAAATCTCTTGGCTTTGAATCGCTAATTTGTTTAACTTCTCAAATGTGGTTTGAGTGTTTTCACAATTGGAACTGACTCTTCGTCACTTTGTCGGCTCGTCATCAGGAATTCTGTAAACATTGTTGATATAGCAACCATGGTTGATGACCCGTTGATATTCTGGATGCCAATACCATTGGTTCCACTGAAGTATTGGAAAAAATATTCCTGTGCAACTCTGCTTGGTCAGCAGTCCAACCATGGGTCACAACAAATCCTAACTGGTTGATGTTGTAGAATCAACCCACGCAATACACCACATGTGAACCCTTTCTACTTGTATCTGATAGGTAAATATATTGATTCATATCAGCCACGAAGGAAATAAATGAATACATGATAAAACACATGAATCTCTAAACAAATGAATAAAAGCGTAAACGAACACAAACAAACCAAATACGTAAATCAACAAGAAAATAAACTAAACCAAATACGTAAATTAATTCAAAAAAATCGACTAAACAATATATACACTACACATGACTCAATGACAAAAATCAACACATCTACATCCAGATGAAGGCCAGGCATCCACCCACGCCACCAGCGAGTGACCGCCCAGTGCTCTTCATGAGCGCTGCGCCGGCGCCGCAGCCGCTCGCGACGCTCCTGGCGAAGCTAGTATATATATATATATATATGTATATATATATATATATATCTATCTATCTATCTATCTATCTATCTATCTATCTATCTATATATATATATATATATATATATCGATAGATAGATAGATAGCTAGTATAGGGATATAATGGGATATTGAAAAATACAACATGTATAGGTAGAAAATAGTAGTATATCTATGATTATCTATGTATCTCAGCTCTCAGCTAAGATATGTTGAGAATGTACAAAGCTGTAGTATCTCTCGTATATACGACATCTTGAAAAATACTACTATAGAATGAATATATCCACCTCTATGAATATATAGTATATACGAAATATTTTCAGAAAAAAAAACTACTTTGTAATGAATATACCTACCTGTATTGATGGGTATATAGATATCGAAATGTGAATGTACATACATGTTTATATACGATTTGTATATGCATGTATATCACAAATAGATCTCTGCATCTCAACTCCATCAGTTCGGTCCTCCAGCTGCCCTTTGTACGTGGCATTCTGCGCGGAACGTTGCTGCAGCTGCGCGCGCAACTGCTTCAACCGTTGACCTCGGTGGTAGTGGGTCAGCAGGTGGGTGAGTGGAATCCAATGATTAACTGGTGATATTAATCATTGGTTTCCACTCAACCACTAACTGGTGATATTGGATGATTAAGTGATATTGGTTGAGTGGGTCATCACTTAATTAACTTGTGATATTTCTCATGACTAAGTGAGTATTGAGTGAGTTAAGTTGGATCATTACTATGATAACTAATGATAAGTGAGTTACTATTGGATGATTCAGTAACTGATCAACAGGTGATGATTCATCGAATCTTCAAGTGAGTTCATATTGGATGATTAACGGGTGAGGTAGTGATTAGGGGAATGATTCAATATATTACTAAACCTTCATGATCAAGGCTACAGTAATCCACTGATTGATCATTGCCAATGGTAGTGGAATACTGAATGGATGAAGTGGATAAATGCAATGTAGTAATATAGTGAATGGAATATTGGCGTCCTATTGGTAGCGGATTGGAAGTGGATTCTAGATCCAAATATGCGGGTAAGATCTAGTATGTGGAGAATTATCTTTAATTAATAGATTTAGTGAGAGCTATGGCCGATAGGAAGATAGATCAATAGATATAGTGAATTTATCCGATCTTGAGCAATGGATGAGTTGAGAAATATCAAGAAATGAGAAGTGAAATCAATTAATGGATCGTTGGTAACGATAGATATTGAATCAAGCAACAGGAGCCATAGCTTTCAAGATATCTTGAGAATGATATTGAGGACTATTGATTACTATTGCTCAGGCAATGATCAAGCATCACTCACAATCAACCATTGACAAGCATCCTGGACAATCACTAACCACTATCAAGCAATTGACCACGACCTTATGCCAGGGTCATCAGAGCAGTGATCAGGTCAGCAGAATGACCAACCATTTGGAGAACCCAACCATAGCTTTCGAGGGGCATGTCGCTGCTTGCCCGGACCAACTGATCCCATGATGGCACTGATACTTTCATTGGATGTTCCCTGACAAGTGGTCACACCATGAGTTTGATCTCTGCGTGTGGTTGGGAGACATGTTTTTCTCAACTCAAGCATAAAAACTGAAGGTCTGTAATAGATTTGTGGACACATACTCATTGATGCAAGACAAGCATACCTGGTTCAACATGTTAGGAAGGGAAACAACTACTGTAGTTCAGCGGCTTACCACATTTTATGGCAAGCAACTAGTTGTCAATCCAATACATCATGTCACATACCAACCGAGAGATACACATCCGACTACAGTATTGTATGTTTACATCATCCCATGCATGACAGAACAGGTCGTATCATTGTTGATGATATTCCCGACATATGGGGATTCTCTGGCTCCTGTTCCTGCTTATACTGTTGATATGGCGGGTGCATGGTCAATCGTTGATTGTCATGGCTCAGGGATTCTTAATCCTTGATGCTGACGACATTGATGATATGCATGATATGCATGATATGCATGATATTGCTGATGTGGATTATATTGATGATGTTGATGATGTGATGATGTGATGATATCATCGACGTTTTACATTGATGGCCAATTCCTGACGCCGATCGTACATAGCGATTTTTTGACCGTTCATAAATACCAAGTATCTGATCAGCGGCATCTTCTCAACTATTCAAAACGGTATCACGAATTATAATCACACTAAAAACGCCAGATATTCTCAACCCACCACCACCACCACCACCACCACCACCACCACCACCACCACCACCTCGTTACCACTACCACCGTGGCACCGCCACCATGGCACCGCCGTCCCCACCCCGCCCCGGCCCTTAACGGCGCCCCCCCAAGGGACGCAGCTGTCCGCTGCGCTGCGTTCGCAGGTGCCGCCGGAAGTGGCGCTCCAACAACGACCTCAGCGGTGGCCCAAAGGGAGAGAACAGCAGAGCTGTTAATTATCATTAGATAACCAGTGGTCTATGGTGAATGATTTATCATGATTAGATGACTAGGGAGATTATTTGTTATCTAATCATCTACAAAATCTAATCATCATTAGTTATCTAATCATCTATGTCAAAATAACTCATTGAGATTTGTGTAGATGGTTAGATAACTCATGATGAATTAATGATAAATAAATTGATTTTCATTGAATTTAACTCATCAATGATGATTCACTCTGATGTTAGATGACTTTGATAATTAAGCATGGTTATTTAGATAAAATTTCAATCATGAATTCCATGATGATTTAATTAGATCAGCATCGCTATTTAGATTAATTTAAGAAACTATTTTGATTAGTGATATTAACAATGCTGGTTATCAATGATGAATAACATACTATCAATGATCATAATGAGTATTCAGACTGGTTTACCTCAGCAATCAAGCTCTAAGCTCCGAGCCCTATCATCAACTACGAAGCACCAGTTGATCAGTGTTTATATCAGCCCTGGTTAATTATCCGTAGCTAGCTATCATGCTAATCATCAACATCATCAACATCATCAACATCATCAAATTATCATCATCGATAAACATCATATCCCCTATCAACATTGGTCATTAACAACTAACCATCAATTCATCACTAGCTTCACGATCATGATTTACGACACACTTAACCCATAGTAATCATGATCTAGTTGGTCAACATCATCACCCGTGCCCAACTATCATATCCCAATGATCCCAACTGCTTACCCTGGTGACCATAAATCATCACCCCTGACCCAACTAGTTATCATATCCCCATGGTTCCCAACTAGTTATCCAACTAGTTATCCCTAGTTATCCCTGGTTTCCCATGGTAGATCCCCTGGTAGATCCCATGCTTAACCACCCATGACCTGCCATGGCAGATCCCTGGCAGATCCCCCATGGGACGCCCATCCCATCCCCGGCTTCGCCACGGCTTCGGCTTCGCCACCGAGCAGCTCCAAGGCTTCCCGGGACTGTTGCACCTGGCGCTGGTCCCAGCGCCGCGCCACCTGAGGCGCGCGCGTTGCGCAACAAACGCAACGCGTGGAGGTCTGTGGATGTGCGGCAACGCCAGATTTCGATGTAAAATAACTGTATCTTAAAGGTATCGATGGATAACTGTGGATATCAGTTATAAATGTATCTTGAAAATACCTGTGGATAACTTTTCAATACATAACATCAGTTCGATGTGACCTGCGGCAATCATGGATAACTTTTCAAAAAAGATTAGTATCATTTATCTATAGACAGTATGTCAGATAAATATTTTAACACAAACAGATTAGCTAATTATTTCTATAGCTATTTTTTGAGGGGATTTACTGTGGATACATGGCTCTTTTCTCTTTGTAAATATGGGATAAACAGATTTCAATGGTTAAACAACTAGTGCTACAATTTCTATGCAAACCGATCATTTATTAGCTAATAACTAGGGATAATCTGTTTAGAACCAGTGTTAAACCTGCTATTGATGTGGTCCTATCTCTTGGCGACCTTTAGTCTCCCATGAAAAACGTAACATCACGATGCAACAGCAGGGATTCAGGGTCCAGAACCTTTCCACCTGGTGGATTCGCTTTTGCCGCTGAATGATGTTGAGGCATGCCTTTACTTCCTCCCATGGTCTGTTATCCCCATCAACATGAGATCATACATGATGGCAGATGGCCATACACATAAACGCAACTAAACATGGTTCAAAGAAATCGTGAAAAAAACACAAACAATATCCAATGATCGGGGGTTTAGGGTGCTAGTCTCCAGCCCTGATGGCACACCCAGCTGGCACCCATAGCAGGCCATCTGTGGACCCCCAACGCGCTGGAGGCAGTTGCCACAGCAGCCGGGCAGCAAGGGAGGGCCCACGCCGTGGCAGCAGGGGCACCGCCACACCTGGGATGAGCAGAGAAATGGAACGAAGGATAGAAGAGGTGCATAGGAATCCTGTACGAATAAAATATCTATGCAGATACAGGAATACATATGATTTATACAGGTGCGTGTTTATGTATATCTTGTATATTCTATATATTAGAGATCAAATAAACATGTTCTATATGAATACATATGATTTACAGCTCTAAGCATATACACAAACATATGTATTGTATGTTTAAGTTTATTCTAGAATCAGATATATATGATAAATGCAAGCTATATGTATTCTAATGTCTATGTGCCATGTATGTTACATGAATTTAGATTAAACTATAAACCCTCTGCCGTTTGGTTGGTTGGCTGGTTGGTTGGCAGGTTGGCTGGCAGCCACACATGTCCATATGTGCATGACATGTAGGCCATTGCAAAGATCAGTTGTCATTGTCATTGCTGATGTTTGGGCTCAATGTAGCTGTTGTTCGTGGCTGTTTGTTGGCGGGGCTGTACATGATGTGGTGCCTCTCGCAATTGACTTCCATTATATCAGAGCAAAACCATATCTTGAGGCGCCGATATCCGGACAGACACCAATGATGCTTGTCAAAATGTCAGCGCTCAAAAAACCGTCAGTGTGTTTGATGGGCACAATGATGTAGCTGATTGAACCGCTGGTTGTCTGGAGAAACCATCATGCCTTGCTTAAAAAAAACAACTCGAGAACCAGTGTTTCAACCTGTTTAGCTCGACAAAATTTTCCAAGTGTTTGATGATACGCTTGATGTTGTCACGGCACCTGCGATCACTGAATCCCGAGTCACAGGGAAAAAACAGCGGTGAAACTTGATTCGGTGAAACTTGGTGGTTTTTCAATAGATGTTGTTATACACTGATTGGGAATAAGTCTTGGGAAATGGCGCCCCGTTCTTCAATGGCACGCGGACAGACCTCATGGCCTTGGAAATGGGAAAAAAATGAGGCCTTGTTAGTGCCAGTTGTTTGCCCTCAGGCCGTGTTGGTACCCAACAATCGCGAGTTGTACTAACAACTGGTGCTGCTGGGAGGGATGAGTTCATCCTTGTAGGCGACCTTCCACAACTCAGACTGCCTGGCCTGGCGTTGTGTGTTGCTGTCTCAACCTGTAATCCACTTCAAACCCCACAAGGTCAGAATAAGTCAGAAATCCCGACCTTTGAAGATCTGTAGGTCCAAATTCATGACATTTCATGTGACGTTTCATGTGCCATTGCCACGTCTACCCGCGCGACCGGTTGCTTTTTCCAAAGGCCACCGTTCATTGAGCTCCCCCACAGGACCCTGCATTGGTTGTGACCCATCACATCATGGCAAGGCCAATGCAAAGTCTTTGGGAACATGGGATTTGGAATCTACTGCGTCATGAAAAATATCATTACATTCAAAAGGTGATTTGGAATCTACTGCTTCAGAAAATCAAAAACAAACATGTGAGAATGGAAAAATGAAAAAATCAATCAAATGTATCACCCAAACGATGAATTGATGGTCCAAAAAATGTATCACAACCAAAAACCATCAATCAAATAACTCGCTGCAAAAACAGCCAGAAGACAATTGATTACTGTCATGCAGAGTTTGAATAAAGTTAATATCGCAACTTTCTTAGATGATAGACCGGCATCAGCCACCTGCAAGTCTTTTGCTTGAATACCTAGCCTTGGTTGATACTTAAGGCCGTCTTGCTGTTCTGTGCATGCTTCTACGCTGGCCAGAAGACAACAAACAAGCATTTCTTTTTGGGATGATATTCTTGAAACGACTCTTCTGAAGATTGTGTGGGTGACCCTTAGCTACCACCAAGAAACACTTCCTGAACACTAAAGAGGTGTTCGAGAAGCCATGCGCATCAATCCGCCTGCGAAGCAAGCTTACCACCGCAAAAACATGGATACACTCGTCGCGATGTTGCTTCCCATGTACAACAAACACCAAAATGTTAACCAAACCCTTAAAAAACAATTCTGTTTGGGAACCCCATACCAGGAAAAAAGGAACGGTTTGGCTTCATGGCGCCACCTTGCCACCCACTGGACCACGGCGGCCAGAAAATCGATAGCGACAACCGAAGCCAGTCATAGTCATTACGATCAATCGCTCGTCTTATTATCTCCTTGTAGAATCCAGTATGTCCAAGTGTTGCCCAGTTCTGTGCTGCGGTTCATTAAAAGTATTCTCACGACCATCTCATTTTCTTGCTGGTTTCGATGTGCAACGCAAATACTGATTCATCTCCAAGTGTCGCTTTGTTTTGTCGCTTCACTCAGAAGGACCAGTGCTTTCCCATGTTTTCTCCACCAGCTCAACACTGGTCATGGCGCCGTTTTTCCCCTCGATGCAATCCTCCGTGGCTGGAACGATGTGTAGCATCGGCTCGTTTTCTTTGGCGCTGCGGGCCACCGTTGGCGGGTGAAGCAAGGATATTGACTCAAGGCAAGACATGGCAAGACATGGCAAGACATGGCAATACATGGCGATACATTCTTACAAAACTCACACTTGACACCACTACCCGTTTTTTATAACACCCCCCAAATCCCAGGAGAAATCAACCAGCCACCCTAGTTTCTGAGGCGATTCTTTAGGGGGTCTTTCCGTTGAAAGATATCAAGTACTTTGCGTGAAGACTTTGCCTGTACGATTGAATATGCCTCAACCACATATCGGGTACCAGTGCGGTATCAGTTTTCAGTGTTCGGTCTTGAGAATGAAGGCAAGATCAAAAACACTTTTACATCATGGATTTAACTCTGTGAGAAATGTTCCACCAAGGCATGCACGATGCTTCGTCCATCCTGACCAGCTCACTGTTGAACCTCGGACCCGCTTGGGCGACCCGTCCGGCCGTGGAAGATACCCCGCAGCACTTCCACGTCTGGCTGCAGCGAAGCTCCAGCACGGCACGACCACCTCCAACAGCGTGGCCACCAGCGCCGCCGCAGCGGAACTTGTCGGTGCATGGCTTGACGCCATGGGTTGGTTCCAGGTTGGTTCCAGGTTGGTTCCAGGTTGGTTCCAGGTTGGTTCCAGGGGAAACTGATCACTGATTTGGAGCAACCTGGAGCAGGGTATTAGACACAAGTAGAAGGAACCAGCAATGACAAACCACAAATAGAAGGAACAACCAATGATTGTTGGATAGTCTTAATAGTGGTTTATTTGATAGTGCTTTGATTATCAATGAAAGTCTTGATTGGACAAACCTACGGATTCCGACCTAACCTGTGCTAATGTGCTTCCAAAAAAAGCAGCCAGTGAACGTAAAGTGTCTCAAGTTGGGGGCCAGCTGCCCATGCAAGCGCACAAGAAATAGATTGAATGTTCTGACAAGGACAGCAACCTGACTAAAGTGGTGCAATACCACACCTGTTGGCAAACATTGGCATATAAATCATCGCAGTTCAAGCCATCCTTTGCCACGGAAACGGAACCCACGGAATTTCTTCAGGGCCCTCGAAAATCCTGATATGAATATGTGGCATAGGTTTGCACCAACCCCTGTTGATGGCAACTTATTCTGTTCCCGTGATGGCCCGCCATAATCCTGCCGAATGACCATTTGTCATGGACCACTCGAAACAATTCTCATTGACTATCGGTTGAATAGTGATAACCATCATTAACTTATCACCAATGACACTAATGGATACTAATTAATCGCTTAAATCAATGTCATTATCCATTCTTAACCACTCAAAACTTTGAACTGGAACCCCTGTCGCCTCTGGAAAACGATCTTCGCCACTGGCTCATGGTACAAGATGTGGAAACATGATGGCTGATTGGGCAATACAAACCAAACATATCATCTGACACCAGGGGGCACCCCAGAAATTCGCCTTCTTACACGTCCCCAGCCTTGCACAGACTTGGTGATTTGGGGGTCTTTCTCAAAATGGGGGAGCCTAAAATGGTTGGTTTATTACTAAAAATGGTTGATGTGCAGCATGATTGGTGGACCCCTAGAACTTGAGACACCACCGGTGGAATTTCGCAATCAGATCACCCCCCTACCATGCACCTTCAAGCCGCGGCGATTCTACTAACGGCTGTGAAACGGGCGATTCTTATTCTGGTATGTTACAAATAGTGGGAGAGCCGGCATGAACTACAGCCAGTGGCTGGCATCTTGACCTAGGGATGAAAGCACATAGTGCCAATCCTGGATGAAGCTAAACCCCTGGTTGATTGATAGGGGGTATCCCCCCAAAGCCTTGGTTTCCCATTAAAGTGTTAACCCCCCAAATAATAAACGTAGGTCGACCATTGTTGTTGGTTACTATCCCCTGAGAAACCAATGGTTATAACCCTTCTAAATCAATTAACCACTATAAACCTTTGGAATCTATTCATCCGAGGTGAACATGACTATGTGATGGAGGTTTCTCCATAGGTGGTACCCCAACTGTTGGGCCTCAGGCCTTGTGTTGGGCCCTTTCGTTGTCGCGTGCTTCTTGTTGGTACCCCTTGGCCACTCCCGATGGCAAAGCGATCACAAGCGATCATCATTAATGGCGGTATCAGCGGTTAGTAATGCTTACTGTATCCATCATTGACCCAGTATGTGTTGCCATGCATTCATCGAGCCAGCGTCGCAAAATGGTTTAAAGCGCTCATGTTGATCTCAAGTTTGGCTCCACCAGCGGATACTGTGAGCACGGCTGGGATGCAACAACCCTTGAGATGTGAAAAGTGGGAATCACTGAGAGTAACAAACCATGTCTTTTGAATGGGGGTTCTGAATTATGAACACATCATGTGAAAAAGAACCTGGTGACATCAACTAATAATTTGGGGGTTCCCTATGGCTTAAGAAAGCACCATATCATGGCCATTAGTTGGTGGCTGATCTCTCCCACTTTTGTTGGCCCAACCAATCTCACGCGCTGAGCATTTCAATCCATCTCATCAAATATCAGGGCCTGGCGGCAGCATAGTGGAAATCAACAGGAACTGAGAGATGGCTGCAACAAGCAGCAAACAGAGAGAGAGAGAGAGGCCTAGATTTAGCAAAAACCTGTACGCGAAAGTTTTATCATTGTTGGAAACAAAACTTCTATCTCAATGTTAAGAGGTGTGGGGAGGTAACAAGTGCGGATACAAGAAAAGTGGCTTCAGGGCTTGGTTCTTATAAAAACTCACCTGCATGAATCTGGAGAACTTCATTAGTCTTGGCGGCATGTCCCTGCTGAATCGCTCCAAAACACTGGGTTCGGTTCCGTCTTCAATTGACAGCTGGATCATCAACCGCTAGCAGAAACCTTGTGAGCAACTCACGCTGTGCCGCCCTATCAACATCCAACCCAACGCTGGTGACGGCCCTGGCGCTTAACTGCACTCAATTGGTTGCAGCACCAAGCAATCCAATGTAATCCATTTATACATGACGGGTTCATTGGTATGAGTCCTTATTACTCGGTATAAGTGGACCAATGTAATTTCTTAATCTTTAGATGCATTGTTCAAGATCACTGAGACCAAGTCATTGGCACTAATACAAGATCACTGATACAATGATTGCTTACCCATTCCGGTTGGTATATCTCCGCTGATTTCTCATCATCCCCTTGTAAACAACCACTGTCAACCATTGATAAACCATCCATGACTTTGGAATTCCTCAAAATCGGGGTACCCCCAAATCATCCTGTATTAACCGTTTATAGCAATAAACCATCCATTTTTGGGGTACCCCTATGGCTTGACGAACCCCCCATGTGTCACATTCTCCCAGGTCCCAAGCCATCTCCGAGGTCAGCAACAGGTCCCCGGACCAAGACCAGCAGTGCCCCACCGCAGCATTGTACGGCCTCGGCCCCAAGCGGTTGATCCGTGGGTGTTGCGAAGCTCCAAGCAACCACTTGTTGGCAAACACCAATGGGTCTTAACAGCATTGGTTGGTGAGTTGCTTGGTTGGTTGTTTGGTTTGATTGGTTGGTTGATTGGTTGCATTTCTCGGTATTCACATACCATCAGTGAACCAAAACAAATGCGTTTTTGAGGGGCCATCCCCCAAATGCGTACCAGTACCAAGTATTTGCGTTTATTGTGAGAGCCCGTCATAATCCATACCCAAGCACACCCAACTATCCACAACATGTTTTTTTTGAAAGCACGCCAGCTAATTCACACTTCTGAGCAGTTATAGACATACCATTCATGGCTGATACGCCACGAGTCCGAACCCGTTTCCATGGTGTCCAACCATCAGCTGCTACCGCGGCCACCGCTGGGTCCCCGCGCTCTCCAGCCTCTCGCCTTCCACTTTTCGTATTCTTCGGGGTCCGAGAACATCTGCGGAAGGCGACAAACTGACGAGTCTCCAGCGATCTCTGCCATCCATGCTGGTTGCTTGTTTGGGTCAATGGTTGGTTAATAAGCCTTGATAAGGTACAACTGGTTGGTTTGTTTGGGGTGGTTGGTTCATTCGTTGGTTTTGGGGGTTGGAATCGAATCAAGCAGATATTCAGTAGGCACTCGGGGTCCCTGCGCCAAAAAAAACATCGTGGATTTTACTTTATAAAATTTGTGGCCATGCGAAGTCTTTGTTCGAAAGACACATTGGCCATTCAAAACTCGGTTCCAGTAAAACATAAGTAACATTCATTGCATCATACTACCACACCTTCTGAAAAAATGCAACTGATTACCAGCAGTCATTATAATTTCCTGTGGCACTCTCATCATCAATTGCCATAACCTTCTCTAGCAGAACCGATAAGCCGGTTTTGGTGTACGGCATGCTGAGCATAACATGGAGATGGATGATATAGATATCGGTCTGGAGATGCAAAATCTTGAAACATGCAGTCCAATATCCATAGTTTCTGGTGGATACATCCATGTTGCCACCATATACACATAGCCATGCACATGTACACGTATGGAATCACATCCATATATCTTCATATATCATCATCATAGATATTTCGCCGGTGCTCAACCAGAAACATTGCAGAGAAGGCATCGATGTCTCATATCACTGCGTGTCGCCTTGGTTTTGTAGATCGAAGACATCACGCCATCCTGGTGTCGAGTTGGTGGATATGGTGGGGAAGATGCAGGGTTGGTCCTTGGTTGGTCCGTGGTTAGTCCATGAAACTGGTAAAATGTTGGGATAGGGTTGGTCCTTGATGGATAGGGTCGGATAGGGTCGGATATGGTTGGAGAGGGTTGGTGATGATGGGTCTTGATGGATCATCATGGGTATCATTGATTCATATGTAATTGTCATCATTGGGCATAGATGCCTACGGTATGCCCACACCGTTTGGTGTCCCATGTGTCCGCAATATATGTGTCATGGCAATCAAAATGACAATTCTGGATGATGTGCAATAGTGATTCTCGGGCTACAAAGGCACCTAGTCGTGGCGATGCTATTCACCCATGCCCATCATACGGGCGTTTCCTCAGCGATCGGGGTACCCCCCAATCATCCTGATACCAACAAAATGTCCATTCGAAGAAAATGTTGGGGCTACCACCACCAGAAGCACCCACTTTGTTGTTTTCGCTATCCTTTCCATGGTTGGTTGGGATTGTTGTTTGTTGGCCATGATAACCTATCACTAACCCTTGCCAAGCATTGTGCACTGGTATACACGGTGCAATACTGGGCTTTTAGTTATTAACCATACTGGGTACCAAGAGAAATCACCAGCTGTTTCCCTCCGCCAAGTGTGGGCCATAATTACTACTGCAGCAAGATTCCGCAGCGATGTTCATCAATGAAGGTTGATCTTGCTGGGAAATGGAGAATGATCACTTTTGTGGGGAAAAGTGTTGGAAAGCCACACCTGAATGTATGCTTTTCCGTTTCAATGTCAAATGAGGCCGGTTTTCCCCATGATCTGAACGCAAACCACCGTGCAAACCGGTGCTTGGGTTCCTAAAAGAATCCTAAAATGATATTCCACAAACATTGTGTACGCACCCGCATGGCTGTAACAACTTGTCTCCGAAAGCTTCCATAGTTCCTGCTGCTCTTCGTTGCTCTTGTTATTACTACCAGTGCTGCTTGGCATCGGCTACTGTTGACGTGGCTATCTCCCAGTGTTGGCATATATTTTTTTCAATATCAATGGTGGACCCTAATGTTGCTGCTATCTGCTGATGGGCAATCAACTATTGATGGTCAACTGTTACCCATTGATGGCTATTGTCCCCGATGATCATCAGCGATCATCAATAAGAATCATTTTTTTCCGATATCAATGGTTGATCCTAGTGTTGCTGTTGTTTGTCCTTTGATGGATAATCAAGTATGGAAGGTCGACTGTTACCCATTGATGGCTATCATCCCCAATGATCATCAATCATCAATATCAACCAAAATCGCTATCCCTTGGTGTTGACCATCTCCCCCGCCACCGGTGCCTCTGGCGCATCCGTGTCTTCATCTTCTTCGCTCGAGGAGTCCTGCGCTGTGCTGCGCTGAGCCAGTGCGTGTTGTAGGGCTTCCTTCTATTGGAATTGCCAATAGCAATCAGTTTGGAACGATTTTGTTCGGCTTATCAGGATGATAGGCTTATCTATCATCAGCTTGGCATGGCTGTGGGAAAAAGACTGCAACACTGGTTTCCTCATGAAACGGAATAGGTATCTTTGAATGTTCACAACTAGCCGAGCCAGTTGCTTGATGCTTCGGAGTGGCCACCTGTACCGTCTTAATTTCGCAGTTTGTACCGTAGAACCACTGGACTCCGGATTCACAGCAGTCCTGGAGTATGAGATTTTCCTCAAGCTGGCCAGGAGTATGTCAAGCAAAAGATCCAATATACCTTCAGAGCCACTGTAGCGGCAATCTAGTGGCAATAATAATCTAGAATAAACACACTCACGCATATTCATTACACTTGACATATACACACCTAATCATATCTGCATATATTGATACATATACAGTATATACATATCTAGTTCAAAAATCATCTCCACACAATACAACATATCTACAAATATGTCATATCTATAGAATGCATATCTAATATTCATATCTAACATACACATCTAACACATATAATATATGAATATAATATATACACATATATATATATAATATCTAATATAAATCTATATATATATATATAATCATAATATAGTCATATAGTACATTGAAGATGTTAGGATTGCAACAACCTCGTGGTCAAGCCATGGGTCAGCTGCTCCTCTGCCAAGTCGGAGGTCTTTAAGGCGCAGGGAAACATGAAGACATCAGGCCTTGACGCGGCGATGCCGGCAGTTCTCAAGGCAGGGGTGCCCCCCAGACCTGGCTGGTCCCCTGCAACTGCACGGACCCTCATATGGCTATGGGTCAATATTAACCGACTACAGTAATAATGGGGGATAATCACCAACAATAATAAGGAATATTAATCAACTATAATGGGGGATATTAACCAACCATTTTAAAGGGAAAACAATGGTTAATGGTGGGGAACCAGGGGTACAGGGTTTTGACCCACTGCCATATTTCATCACCCAACTGCACTCTATCCCTTCACTCTTTCATGCCCTTCCAACAGACTTTTGGAACAAAGTTGACATCTAGGCCTCTTGTTACAGCTAACCGCCAGGGCGCCAAGTCAAAAACCCACCGATTTCACATGCCTGGCAGGTTAGCCAAATTGGATGTGACCCCTGTGCCAAGGCACGCCGCATCTGGGCGCGCGTGAAGCTCGCAAGGCGGCTCACTCTCCGTGTTCTGCGCCTCCAAAGGCAAGCTCTCCCAGTGGGAAAACTCGTGGGATCTGGCCTTGATCTTCTTATGATGACATGTACATGTACAACAAATTTCAACATAGATAATCCGAATGTCAACATAAAGTTAAAGCACTTGGATTTTGCCGCGATCTTCTTTTGTGTAAATTGAATGGCACCAGTGGTTGGTTTAACCTTGGGTTGGTCCAGAGCCGATGAACACATTTCTCCATTGTACCAGCCGGCGGAACCCCAATCATAGGGGCAGAATAAGCAGTGTTGGGGATATGACAACCGCCATGATGGTTAGCAGTTCAACTATGATGAACCATGTTGTTGCAATAGTTGCTCAACCACAATAGTTCCATACTATGACAATAGGGGATAGTGGTAGATCCGTAGGTTTAATGGTGGTCTATAAGGGTTACACATCGGTAAACTAACCTGGCAGTGGAAAACCCACGATTTTGTTTGTAAAACCCTGGAAAATCATCCATGTATGGTGGATTTTCCATTGCCATGTTTGTTTGCCAAAGGGTAATAGTATGGAATAGTAAGACTAACCACCTGCTCTGACAACCACCATAGCGACGATCCCATTGTGTTCGAACTGGCTGCTACCAATTCAACCACTACCACGTGTAGCTGATGCTAGAACCCAACACCACGTCACCAAGAACGACCCTAAACACCCAACCAACATCAACCAACATCAACCAACTAATCAACCAACTAATCAACCAACTAATCAACCAACTAATCAACCAGCTAATCAACCAATGAACTAAGCAACCCACCAACCAACCAACCAACCAAACAACCAACCAACCAACCAACCAACCAACCAACCCACCAACCAAGCCACCACCTAAGCAACCCACGGAGGCCGCCATGGGCCCGGCAACGGTGCACCGCAGCGCCGAGCGCCGCGCCTCGTTTTCAGCTTCGGCCGCCATGGCGTCGACCGATGAGACGCTGAGCCAAAGATTCAGCGATGAGACGCCGCTGGGAGCAGCTTGGAATGATGAGATCTCCATATAGCTGGTTTATCCCCTATAGCAGCGAGCTGGGTCAAGCAGATAACCAACCAACAACAATGGTTAACTTGCTGGTTATTAAAATGATAAGATTAGCAGCTTGGGATGATAACAATAGCTGTTTAATGGTTACTCATAGGGGATATATACCAACTATAGTAGTAAATAATAGGGGATAATAACTAACCACTATAGGGGATATACCAGCTGTACATGGCGAGCTGGGTCAAGCAGTTCACCAACCATAGTGGTGGCTAATAACCAGCAGTTAACCAACAGCTTGGATGAGAATCACATGGTGATAGACTGTGGAATGATAAGATCTCTATATAGGCTGTTTATAGATAGAACAATATGATAAGCAAAATTAGATGATAAGGCTATAGGTCAAGCACTTAACCAACCATAGTGGTGGATAATAACCAACAGTAATAGGGAAAAGAAGCTAATGATGGGGGAACCAGGGGGGCTAAGGGTTTTGACCCACAGCCATAAGAATCACTTGGTGATAGACCGTAGAATCACTTGTTCTATTCATGATAAGCTGAAAAATTAGAACAATCACTGATCATGCCGGCAAAATAGAAAAGCAGCTTAGAATGATGTAGGTTGATGCCGGTTCATCACTATGATCATAGTACGAACTTATTGATGACATCAGGGTAGTAGTATTGATAATGTAGCACTAGTATGATGGGGTATGGGGTATACACAAGAAGTAAAGGATACCAGTATGGGTTCCTATGGTGATATTGATAGAGAGATATTGAGAGATACTAGTAGTTGTATTGATGATATTGTGACTATTGATATTGATCCCTGCCGGCATTGATGCTAAATTGATATGATTCATGCACCTTCCTGATCAAAAAAACATGGCAGAGTTGGTACTGTTGGTAGTCTTACACGGTCACTTACCAAACCCCCCAAACCATTCCTTGCAAGCTTCCGAAACCACTGATCACTTGTGATGCTCTCGAAGATAAGACTAAGAAGACTAACACAACGATGACAACAATGGCAGAACGATGGCAACAACATGCTGTGCCCTGACCATCAGCCGCTCTGTTTCACAACGGCCGTGCTTTCTCCGAAAACCTGAAGATACACATTCAGCTGTCGCCAAGACAATCTTCGACCTGTGAAGGGTGTCACCAACAGCATCTTGGAAGGAATTGAACTGGTTATCATCGGTGAATCCAGATTGATGGATATAAACCACGTATTTCCAAAGATTCTCCACCTAAATTGCCATAGGCTGCATGACTGGTAAGCCGAAGCAGTGCTGGCCACCAGTCTCTTTGTCGAGACTGTCTTGGTAACTTCCACTCTGAGCCCTCACGAAGCCCAAGTTGTGGCTGTAACTCATGATGTTCCAGAGGCTTCACGGTAAATTTCTAGCCAAATTGCTGGAGTTTCCGCTTCAAGATGATGACTGTTGGGTTGGAATGTTCCCTTCAACATCTTTTTTGGGGGGGTTGGAAAATGTTGGAAAGATCCAGTAACAAAATCATGGGATGTAACTTAGATCTTGCCGTTAAGGACAGCTAGGTATTTGCATGGGCCGAAGTTTCATGACTGATGAGGATTCTCTGTCATTTCAGCCAAAATCAACTGGCTATGGGTCAATATTATTCAACCAATAATGGGGGATCACAAGCAATAATAATAGGGAAAACAATGGTTAATGATGTAATGATTAACCTGTGTTATCTCAGCGACATAGATAATCAGTTCATTAACAACTAAACAGTTCTTAACTAATCATTCAAAACGACTCCATGAATTCTGAGTTGTGAACCAACCTTTTTAAGTTGCAACAGTTAGTAACAGTTAGCAACAGCTAGTAACAGCTAGTAACAGTTTGTAACCTAGAAACTGAGCTGTAACAGTTCTGATTCAGTTGCTGTGAGTGGCTACTCGACTTGGGCTTCACTGCGACCGAAGTCTTGGTTCAATTTCCAAGCCTGGCGACAGGCACATCTCTCTTCAGGACACCCAGGACAACGGTAGAACATCCCGAGGAAACCGTGTCTGTTACGCATCAAAGCCGTGCTGAGTACCACTGGAAATCCACTGAAATGGGTCAGTACTACATGCTGAGCACTAGTTACTAGTTGAAATACACTGAAATATATGTCATGACTGACCATTGCTATTGGCTCGTGTTCATGAATCGAATTGTACTAGTAACTGTTGTTCATGACTCGAATGATCAATTATTTTGCCGTGCCATGATCCTGAACCACCAGTGACCATGGAAATGAAGAGATGAACCACCATGGGCCATGACCGGTGTTTAGCAGCCGGTAGCATCAATAAGGGGATCACCATACGACCATCCCATCACCATACGACCATCCCAGCGTAGCCAGTGCTCCACTGCTGCTGCTGGTATCCCAGCAATGGTATCAACCCATGGAGGCTTGTGCCTATCAACCAATCCCAACCAATCCGGGCATTTCTTCAATTCTTTTTAGGACTGTGAACAGCAGGGTGACAAAATGTTGGCTCGAAATCTATCCCCCTAATCATTTCTGGCACAGCTCGAACAGTTTTTGTTTTGGTGGGAAACCAAGAAAATTCTTGGGCCACTCCTGAAATTAGAACCATTCATGAAGGAGGCATCGCTGGCAAATGTTTTTGAGTAACACATATGATGAGCAACATTGCTTTCCTTCAAGCGCAATCTCCAGATGAGTTTGAACAGAAGCGGCTGAACTCAACCATGCTCTTGGGATCTTTTGGGTGAAATCTTGGATGAAACAACAGCAGAATTGATTCTCGGGTAAGAAACAATTGCAATACTTCTTTTGGTTCAATTCTTGGCTAATTGCTCAACCAAATGAAACCCATCAGTTAACTAAGAGTCCACTATTCTTGGTTATTTGAATCTTGATTAATTAACCCATCAGTTAATGCTGATTCAGGTATTGCTAATTCTTGGTAAGAATTTGGTAAACAGTTTGATTTAATCAATTAGATTAACCAAATTTAGTTAATTGCTCAACCAAATAACCAATGAGCAATTAACTAAATCCTAGCTCAATTCTTGGTTGATTGCTCAACCAAAGTTAACTGCTCAACCAAATAACCCATTAGCAATTTGAATCTCAGGAAAACCAGAAAGGCAAAGCACCAAGGCTGCACTGGCCTTCTGGCTGAGATGCTCGGATCCATCCCACTGGGTGAGATCCGGTGGATTCTCGATATACCTTGGAGCAGTGACAGCATGCTACGAAACTCTGGCAGCATCACTACTGGAAGGACTGCATGGACAACTGAACTTGGATTTTCGTGGGACCTTGGATTCCTGAACTTGCTCATCTTTCAACCCCACGGTGAGGCGTGCAGAATTGTAGCAGAGAGTTGAACCAGGTAGAACCAGAACTGGCTTCAAACCACGATGAAACACCATGACCCCGGAATCACAGCATGGTAGCGGATGGTTTCCCATCAACAGCCAGCACCTTGAGGGGTGGGAAATTCCATGGATCCAGGAAAATGTGACGCTGCACGTGGTAGGTTTATTCAAGTTTCGTAATTACAAGTGACTTAGAAGTCGACTGATTGATCTGACTTTGGGTAGGACAACCCTCTACCACTGCTGGATCTCCCGAACAGGAACAGAATGGTCTCTTTTGAATCATTCACTTATTCCTAATCATGATCTTGTGTGTCATATCATCTCTATGTAATTATGGACACCAAACAATTTGCCAAGATCACAGCCACTGATGCACATGCGTGGTAGATGCCTGATGCAAATCCTCATGTCATGCTATAGAATACCGATTCCATCCAGTTGACTTTTGGTATCGTTCTATGGTGACGGATAATAGACGCCAACTTGATAGAGATAGACTCCAAGATCACCGCAAAACTCCCAGATAGTCCATTGCGAACCTCAAATCAATCAAGATCCAATCAAAATAGACCTCCAACATAATCCACAACCTCAAAGATACTCCACAATGATTCCAGATACAGTGATAGGTCGATCTTCCCATGATAATCCTCCTATGATCATCCCGTCATCCTTGGGTCCATCTCTTCATCCCAGGACTTCCCTCGTTGGGATCCGCAACCAATTGCACAGGCCGATCATGTGCGATGAGGGAATGTCCTGGCCGCTTCAACGTGACAGCTCGGCGTAGCTGTAAGCCGGCAACGTCGACACGAATCCAGAACCACAACCTAGAACTTGCTAAATGAAACCATGATATTGCAAATATCCATATTTATATTTATATTTATTTTCAAATCTATATTCATATTTAAATATATATATATATATATATAGTATATATATATACATACATACATACATACATACATACATATTTGTTTAAATACTCATGTATTCCCTGTCTGTTGGATATCATCCCTATGGTTAACCTTTATAACCACCACCACCACCACCACCACCACCACCATCATCATCATCATCATCATCATCGTCATCATCATCATCATCATCAT
>VSDK01012425.1:95089-110696 GCA_009767595.1 Symbiodinium kawagutii
CTGCCGACAGCACCTGCCAACAGCACCTGCCAACAGCACCTGCCGACGGCACCTGCTGACAGCACCTGCCAAACAGCACCCGTCCACAGCACCTGCCACCAGCCCCTGCCGACAGCACCTGCCGACAGCACCTGCCCACCAGCACCTGCCGACAGCACCTGCCATCAGCACCTGCCAACAGCACCTGCCGACAGCACCTGTCGACAATACCTGCCACCAGCACCTGCCAACAGCACCTGCCAACAGCACCTGCCGACAGCACCTGCCAACAGCACCTTCCGACAGCACCTGCCGACAGCACCTGCCGACAGCACCTTCCACCAGCACCTGCCGACAGCACCCGCCCACAGCACCTACCGGCAGCACCTGCCGACAGCACCCTCCACCAAAAAGTTGCCGACAAGCACCATTTCTTTTGGAAGTAAGAACCCCTATAGCTTCCAGCTATCTGGGGAATCATGTATACCAACACACCACTGAATGTTTCCACACTGGAAATTACGCCGGCGAAGACCCCAGATGGCAAGTGAAGGTCGGGATTACTTGCCAAGACACTACTATACTTGAAGTAAGAACTCCAATAGACTTCGCTACGTGGGGAAAAACAGATCGAACTCTTAAAATCTGTGGATATGCCCTCACGATTTACAGTACCATGTGCAACGCAAACATAGACCTTTGGATCCACAACACCGCGACGCCGCAACAAGCAGCCATACCGTCGGTCAACAGCATCCCTGGGGAGTACTCGTACAAGTGTCACAGCTTGGAGAACACACATCTAATGTTGTCCTTCAAAAAAAGGTTTCCTCTATCATTGACTCTTGTATGGTCACAGTTGAAAATCAATCAAAGATAAACAGAACCATAATGATGACAATTGTGGTCTTTACGCCAGACTAGGTATCATGATGCAACTGGCTTGAGAAACACCCATATAGTTTGTATATCCCCTACCACTGTTGGTGAACTTGTCCCGTACTATTCACCATTATCACTGGCTACAAACACTATTCAAACTTTAGCAGACCAACTGTTTAACCAGAGTTTCCCATTGGCTTTGACCATAGTTTGACCATTATCAATGGCTACAACCAACATATTCTCCTATTGATTATTGTATATCCCCTGTTATTCACCATTATCAATGGTTCCCCATATGCAACCTATTATGTTCCGTATTATACAACAGATGCAACCTTCTCATTCAGACTTCCACCCTGCGTTGGGCTCCCCTGCTGAAATGTCGATGGCAGCGATGGCAGCGTTGACAGCCGCCAGGCTGTGCATTTCCATCTGCCCAGCTGAGACGGTCACCACGGAGATAGCGAGAGGCACTGAACGCTACGGACCCAATAGCAGCATAAGTAGCCAGCAAAAACCGACTGGAACTATCTTGGTCTTAATTTTTGACCTAGGTTTTGGTTTCTGACCTACACTCCAGAGAATCTTTCTCGGGAGACTCAGGCTTTGAAAGTATATCGACGCAGCAAAGATCAGCAACTTGACCATGGCAGCCGCAGGTCCTACTAATTATTCCTTTGTGAAAATTCGCATATGGCCAGCAACTGGCAACTTAATAACCATTGACCACCACCATAGACCACCCTTAAGCACTAGAGTCTCTCCCCACAGAGTCCCCACCCTGAAGAGAAGCCCCACCGCGCCTTAGTGGGTGCATTGAACACTGCCAGAACCTGGAGCAAGGCAGATACCGAAATGGGGGTGGTGGCGATGGTTGCTGGGTGATAGGTGCTGGTTCGTGGTTGATGATGCTCCTGTTGATGATGCTTACTACATCTTAATACCCGTGAATTGAGCCCAAAATCGCTTCAATTGGCTAATACCGTTGAATCAAGCCAAAAATCGCCAAAACCCAAACAACAGGAACAAGAGCTTCGTCAAGCGACTCGTTTTCAGTGCGGCATGGCTGCCACTGTTCAAACAGCCACACCACTTGCTCATGCCAAACAAACACGGACAGAGAAAGAGAGAGAGAGAGAGACAGAGAGACAAGTTGTGTCAGATGACCCCAGCACGTCATACAACTACCTGGCCTGTGGTAGTGTCAGACGGCACTTCCTGTCAAGGTCAGTATCATCATCAAGCAAGTTCACAGTTCAAACATCTGACACAATCTATGCGACAAGAACCGAAAATCACCAAAACACAAACAACAGGAAAGCTTAGTCAAGCGACTTGTTTTCAGTGCCGCATGGCTGCCACTGTTCAAACAGCCACACCACTTGCTCATGCCAAACAAACACGGACAGAGAAAGAGAGAGAGAGAGAGACAGAGAGACAAGTTGTGTCAGATGACCCCAGCACGTCATACAACTACCTGGCCTGTGGTAGTGTCAGACGGCACTTCCTGTCAAGGTCAGTATCATCATCAAGCAAGTTCACAGTTCAAACATGTGACACGATCTATGCAACAAGCGCCGAACATCACCAAAACACAAACAACAGGAACAAGAGCTTAGGCAAGCAACTTGTTTTCAGTGCGGCATGGCTGCCACTGTTCAAACAGCCATACCACATGCTCATGCCAAACAAACACGGACAGAGAAAGAGAGAGAGAGAGAGACAGAGAGACAAGTTGTGTCAGATGACCCCAGCACGTCATACAACTACCTGGCCTGTGGTAGTGTCAGACGGCACTTCCTGTCAAGGTCAGTATCATCATCAAGCAAGTGCACAGTTCAAACATGTGACACGATCCATGCAACAAGAGCCGACAATCGCCAAAACGCAAACAACACGAAAGCTTTGTCAAGCGACTCGTTTTCAGTGCGGCATGGCTGCCACTGTTCAAACAGCCATGCCACTTGCTCATGCCAAACAAACACGGACAGAGAAAGAGAGAGAGAGAGAGAGAGACAGAGAGACAAGTTGTGTCAGATGACCCCAGCACGTCATACAACTACCTGGCCTGTGGTAGTGTCAGACGGCACTTCCTGTCAAGGTCAGTATCATCATCAAGCAAGTTCACACTTCAAACATGTGACACGATCCATGCAACAGGAGCCGACAATCGCCAAAACGCAAACAACACGAAAGCTTTGTCAAGCGACTCGTTTCAGTGCCGCATGGCTGCCACTGTTCAAATAGCCATGCCACTTGCTCATGCCAAACAAACACGGACAGAGAAAGAGAGAGAGAGAGAGACAGAGAGAGAGAGAGAGACAGACAGAGAGACAAGTTGTGTCAGATGACCCCAGCACGTCATACAACTACCTGGCCTGTGGTAGTTTCAGACGGCACTTCCTGTCAAGGTCAGTATCATCATCAAGCGAGTTCACAGTTCAAACATCTAGCACGATCTATGCAACAAGAGCCGAAAATCGCCAAAACACAAACAACAGGAACCAGAGCTTAGGCAAGGGACTTGTTTTCAGTGCGGCATGGCTGCCACTGTTCAAACAGCCACACCACTTGCTCATGCCAAACAAACATGGACAGAGAAAAAGAGAGAGAGAGAGAGGAAGACAGGTTGTGTCAGATGACCCCAGCACGTCATACAACTACCTGGCCTGTGGTAGTGTCAGACGGCACTTCCTGTCAAGGTCAGTATCATCATCAAGCAAGTTCACACTTCAAACTTCAAACATGTGACACGATCTATGCAACAAGAGCCGACCATCGCCAAAACGCAAACAACACGAAAGCTTTGTCAAGCGACTCGTTTTCAGTGCGGCATGGCTGCCCCTGTTCAAACAGAATCATACCAGGCTTAAGCGGAATGTAAACAACAAAGGGAGCGTCAAAATCGCTCTTTCTGTCAAGGTTAGTATTATTATTACCATCATCATCACCATCATCATCATCACCATCACCATCATCATCACGATGAGACAATGTATTTTGTGATATATTTTGTTGGATTGCAGACTTGAATGTGCCAGGAATATGCCTTTGAGTCTTTTGCTGGATGAGTTTAGACTGGAGATTGGATGAGCTGGGATACGTGCTGCCTGGGGGTTGGGCAATCTTTCCATAACTCATGATCAAACGAAGCATGGCGAGGTCCTGGTACTGATGGTTTAATTATTACAGAACATGTAGTAGAACCATTCAACCGCTCGAACATGTAGCGAAGTATAAACTATTTGCCGTCCAAATATTTGATAGTTAACATGACTATCATGTTCGCATTGTTTATGGCAGCTGACCTCTCTCTGCATCCGGCTGAGTTTGGGTGGTCTCCAGGTATAAACGAACGCATGATGGTACCAGCGGTAACTCGCGATATTTCTGGTTGCTTAATATCGAGACACGATCATGTCAGAACAGCGATCCACAAGCGTGATCACAATATTCATAACTAATCATTGTTCCATTGAACATCATATTTCAGCCATTGTGATTAGTATTCATTATTACTCCATAGATAGCTGCAATTCATACTGTTCACAATTACTTTCTCATCAATATGGCTTCTATGGCTTCACGGATCACCACCATTCACAGCTGAAGACTCACAAAGGCTGCTGGTGATTAACAGCCATTGGCTAAATAGGAACTTCTATATGGCTGAGCCATGGTAGTAAATCATCATGGCTGACTAGGAGGAAATTCACCAAGGTAAATCATGACATATGCTGCACAGTAGCTATGGTAATCAGCCATTGCCTTCACTCAGGCTTCACTGGCAATGGCTTTTCTTGGGGACCAATCATCCAAGGCTGGTCATAGTAATAAACCATCAATAACTTGGGGGTTCTCCAATGTTTGAAAGCACTATGTAGTTGGTGTATTCCCTATTACTGTTGCTTACTATCCCCAATTAGTAGCTATTATTAATGGCTCTAGCCCCTATTCAAACTTTTGTCAACCAACTTTTTTAGTCCGTAGTTTCGCATAGTTTCCCATTTTTTGACCATAGATAATCCCATGGTTTACTCCCATTTAAACAACATGGCTCACACTACCAGCCATTCAGCAGCCGTATATGGCAATGAATCACCATTTACATACCAGCACCAAGTTTTGTCAAGCTCCAGTCTTGACCACAATCATTTTACCAACCATATCGCCCACATACCAGTTTCTACTACTATCCCCTATAAATCATCCTTACGGCTCCCCCATTTCAACGACATGGCTACCCCTCCCCCGCCAGAGATCCAGCTGGCCATGCCCCCAGCGCCGCTCACCTCATCCCCGATGAACTCCAGCAAGGTGCCACCGTTCTGCTCCAGCGCTTGGTTCACGCCTTCCAGGACCACGTCCAACCTGGGGCACCACCGAAGCACGGCACAGGTGCCACCCGGCACCGGGGCTCACCACGGTGGAGCAAGGCTACCATGGAACCACCATGGAACCACCATGGAACCCTACCATGGAAGTACCACTTGATGGTGACCATGGAATGACTCACATGGTACCACTTGATGCTGCATCACTTGCTTCTGGCGAAACTTTTTCGTGGGCCCTGCTTGCTGCACTGAACAAGTCCGGGTCTTGGGTCAACGGGACCCATTCTTCTTCGGGGGTGTGACAAAATAGAGGTGCCCCAAAAAACCATTGGCTTATAGTAGATTTCCATTATAAATGGCCATATCGGACGTTTAAATTTTGACCCGTATCCATTTGTGGTACTCTCTGGTGATCTAAGCTTGCAATGGAAAATCACCTTTCTTTTAAGGAAAGATTGGGAAATGTTACATCATTGGGGGGTATGTTCACCAGGGGTACCAGATTGGGTTTTGAGTTTGGACAACAGCCATCTATGGCGACGTGAGAGGCGTTCTACCTCAAAGCTTCGGAACGCAGGTTCCCAATCCGGCTATCCATGCCATTAGGTAGGACACGCTAAACCAATCTAAAACATCTATCGTCATCCTCCTACCTACTACTCCGTAGCATTCCCATCATCCTACACCTCACACGTTCCTCGATGCCTTCAACACTTGTCCCAGGTCATGGAGGCTCGGCCGAGGGACAGTTCAAGAACTTCCGTGGGATCCTTTCCTTTGCACATGTCTTTGAAGCCCTGGCGGAGGACTCAGTTGGTTCATGTTGGTTCTCTGATTCACTGCATCACTGGAACCGATGAAGGCTATGGAAGGTGGGATCTAGGAAGGCCATGGAAGGCAATATCAGTGGTTTTTCTTCGAACGGCTCGTTGGAATCAATGAACAACTCGTGAAATTTACTGGTTGCAATTGACATTATTTTCAATCATAGACTTTCCCAACGAAAGATGCGCTATAAGTAGTAACAGCTGGGACAATCATGAAGACCAGTACAGTTGCCACGCCATTTCTATTGACCACGGGCGGGTGACTTGGCAATTGCAAGCTGAACTGATGGGAGGAGAAGGCTGACACTTTGGCAATGGTACCTCTGCAGAAAAGCAGCCTATTTTTTGCCGCATTTATGTCACTTGGCGATATTCTTTCTGGGGTGAAACACGCTCTCGGATTTCGCATCACTCCACCACGAATGCGTCCGATGCAAGCTCGATCTCCTCTCGACAGATCGGGCAGCGTGGACACCTGCTGGCACTCCTCTGAACCTGCGGCCAGCATGCTTGGCACATGGTAACGTGCCGGCATGGATAAGTGACGATGCTGGCCCTTGCAGCCGTGCAAATGGCGCACTGGCCTCTTCTCTCCCGTTCTTCCTCCGCTCTCCTCAGTTCCTCATTTCTTCTCTCCAGTTCTTGCTGCTTTCTTCTCAATTCTTCAACTTCCCTCCACAGGTCCTGGGTCATGTAAAGCAAGTGGGCATTTGCAGCTGCCTGCTCCTCCAAAGACTTCTGCTTTTCAACCTGCTCAGCCACGGTGAAAAATGATTTCGCATTGCTTCTAAATGGTCTTCAAGGCTCGCTGCCTGCATCCGTGCGTTCGGCGTTGAAGTCACACGTTGGCTTGCACTCGCAAGTCACGCAGAATATCGCAGAATGGCCTGTGCAGGCATCGGCGCAAGCCATTCTGCGATATTCTGCGTGACTTCGGCGCCGGCTGCCCCGTAGGCTTCGGTCTGGTTCCTCTTTCTGGAAGTGTCTCTTGATCGCCCAACTGGCGCCCCGGTGCAACGCTCGGTGTGCAGCTGGAGCGTTCCACGTTGGAGCACCAAACAGGCATATCTTGCATGCGTGGTACTCCTGGTTGGTGGCTACCATTGGATCTGTGCAGAGGCTGCGGGAGAATGGATGGATGAGTTGCCATCGCTCAGAGTGATCTTTCTGATGCTACGCTGGTGATCACGTTGAACGGAATCATACTAGTGGAACAGCCGAACAACTTACTGCTGGAGAACTATCCCAGACATCAGCTCCAGGATGAACATTGCATGTGATGCCTGCTGAAAAAATGTGATTTGAGCTGCAAATGCAACGCATTTCTGAAGTTACAAGTCGTTCCGAAAGCTGCAACGGACAAGCACCTGCCAGTATGGTGAATTGCGGACGCTGATCAAGGCTCAGTGGAGGATATAACAGTGACCAGTGAACCTATATCATCCTACATCCAGAAATGCTATCCATGACCTACATCCATAAAATTCCATAAATGCTGTCCCATCCTTGAGGAAACAATTTCCCATAGGAATGGTGACAGGCACAGCTGCACCTGAATGTCGCAGAAGAAGATGGTCACTTTGGATGGAATGCATCCTGGGAGCCGGGAAGCACTGGTACCGCTGGTGAGTCGCAGTCCCAACAGTAACTGCAATTTAAACTTCAGCAAGTCCTGATGCTTTCACTACTCTCAAAAGAATCCAATCTCAGAATCTCCACCTTTTTGAACAGAAATGCAACAATCGCCATTCTTCCATATCACTACTGGTCTGGCCATCGCTATACCAACAGTTTGAATAGTCACTCTACAATATATACTAGTGGTTGTTCTCAATTACTGTTGATTACTATTAGCATATCCCCGTCAATCCTAATATACCATGGTATATACCGTTTGTTGTGAACTAGTTATTCTTCATTGTTATAGTAACATACCTTATGAACAGCTGCAAATCATTGTGATTTCACCATCAAGATAACAATAGAACCATTGTCTAGTACTCTTGGATACTATCGGTGTAATCATTCTACTAATCATCATGCTTATAATCAGCTATGGCTTATTGACCGATACTATTGGTATTGACCAGTTATACCATGCCAATATCCCAGTTGTAACCAGTTGTAGCTTTTAACCATTATGACACTTATTGTTATGGCGTGTTCACCCAGCTAATTAGCTCATTAAGAGTTGCTAACCATGACAACCATCAAAATACCAAACAAAATACTCGAATTGAATCCCATTTACCCAACATATTGTTATAGTATCAAAATATCCCGATATCATACCCATGAAAATCTTCAATGTCATAGTGACATTCATAGTACCCTACGGCTGTACCCAACCCCTATATAAAACATTTATAGTACCCTATGCTTATACATTGGTTACATTATCAACATCTATTAACCATATTATACCCATATTGATGGTGAGTCATTCAAACCGACCGAATTGGTCATACCATGATATGGCTGTGGGTCCCCTGACCCTGGTTCCCCCATCATTAACCATTGGTTTCCCTATAGTTTTGTTGGTGATTATCCCCTATTAGTTGGTTGGTTCATATTAGTACTTGACCATTGACCATTAATAGTTGATCATTATTAACCAGTAATAGTTGATCATTAACCATTAACCATTGAAGTAACCATTGATTTCCCTACAGTTCTGTTGCCGATCCCAGAAACTTGGTGGGTCAATACCTAGCTCGCCACCACCCGTTGCCCTCCCCCCGTTGCCACCGAGGCTCCGATGTTGGCCTCGACTCCCGCGGCCATGACTTGCTTCAACAAGATCACCTGAGCCGCTGCCGTGGTGTCCCCGTGGTGTCCCCAGGTCTCAAGGCCGTGGCGGCCGCGGCGCCGGTTGAGGGTGGTGACAGTGATGGATAGATCATGATAGATCTGATGAATATCTGCCATCACTGATGAATACATCAAATGAATATATCTGTCATCGTGATAGATCCATCTCTGACATATCAAATGGTTGAATGCCGGATCATCATCTTGTAAGGAAGCGATGCTTCAACAAGATCACTTTGACGCCACCCACGGGCGTGTTCTAAGTTTCATGAGCCGTAGCCATTGCATCACAGTAGATATCATTTTGCCAACAAAAGTTATCAGTGGATCATAACATCCAACCGCAAAAAGCCAACTGCTCATAGGTTCATAGTTGAGTCAACTATCAAAAACAAATGATGTTCGGTAAACTTTTTTTGATGGCCCTCCCTTCATGTCATGCCAGGAGTTCACCATGGCAATCCAAGGCCTGACCTTGCTGCCATCCTGAGCATCCCGGCGGGCACATACTTGGACCATGCGATCATTGCCTGACGGTGCAGAATGGGGCCACGGCTGCCAGAAAGAAGTTGATGGATTTGTGGTGGTTTTTATTCGATGGATTTGTTTAAGAAAACAATGGTTTATGATGACTAGCTGTGAGGTATCACCAATGCCCTGGTGGATGTTTTTGATGGATGTGTCTTAAGAAATTGGGTTTATGATGGTGAATTGTGCGGGTTGAGAATTGACAATCACCGAGAAATGGCTAAAATCGACGTTCATCCAAAACAACTACAATCTAATCCAGTGAATTCAAGTAACAGTGCTGTTGGTGCTGGTTGACTCTCATTAAATAGGGTCATAATAGTGAATTATGTCAGCTGTAAGGGTAATGACCCTTGATGCTGAGAAACAATCAACAACTCCTTTCCCTATTACATAACAAGAAACATCTATTGAAGATTTATTGGCATGACTATCACACTTGTCAACAGCTTCATCGTAATCGGATTCAGAAGCCAAACAATCATTGTTCATGTTTTCCAACATATTTGTTTTCATTGATTTCCTATCAGCTACACTTATTCTCACTTCATTCTGGTAACCAGGAGTTTAACTTTTCATTGCTAACTGAAATTTCTCACTTTTTTCCTTGATAAATTACAGCTTTTTTGTTTCATTATTAACTATTCATTGCTAACTGAAATAATCTATTATACATATTCACCTATCATGATGAATTGTAGTTGTTAATCTATTGTTTAAAAAATAATCTCTACTATACTATAATATTGCCATCAGTTGTTATTACTACTACTTTTCTTCTACTAATAGTCATAACATTAATGATAATAACAACAATAACAATAATAGTAGCAAAACCAGAAATGAACTCAAATCAAACAAAATAGTAATAATCATAGTCATGATCACAATCCATGTATTTCTACTGTACCAGTTGTTGCTTCACCCGTTTTCTCTGCATTTCTCTGGGTTTCCGCGCGGATTCCAAAAGGCTCATGGCGCGTCGAAGGCCCAGCAACTCTTGCGCCACCTGGGGCCATGGCACGACGCGTGGGAAGAGGTTGGACCATGGCGTGTTGTGAGGTTGGCTGAGAAGTTGGGTTGAGTTGGCTTAGGTTTGCTTGGGTTGGGTGAGGAATCGGGTTGGATTTGGGTTGACTTTAGGTTGGATTTTGCTTGGATTTAGGTGATTTAGGTTGACTTTAGGTTTATTGAGGTTGATTTAGTTCAGTTTCGTCATAAACATCGTCAAATATCCTGGGTCTTTTGTATCAGAAAAATGATCAACGCACACATATGTATGGGAATATGTGCATTTGCCTCCTCAACCGTTTGGAATCCCTTCGAAAAAGAACTGCAGCCATGACCGTTGCAAAAAAATGGATTGTGTGGAAATTCTTATTTGCGAAAGACCTGAGCCCAATGGCATATTCAATGTTCCGTTTTCATTTCCAATGTTGGAGCATCCAGAACCCTGCACTTGTGCATTTTTTGGCTGCAAAACTGGATTCTGTCTACTCCACAACGATGATGCAAATGCAAATCACATCTTCGACATATTTTATCATTGTTCCATCATACAATTCTTAGCTGGATTTATTGGTTGGTTTGATTGTTAGTAGTGTCCGGCGAATAAGCAGTTGATTCACTTGGATGTGGGACTGATTATTGGTTGGTATTAGCAACAATATCCACTGGTCAATCTCACTATCTCACGCAGCTGTGTCAGCAGGCTCACCATCAAATCTCTGATGGGATTGTTCACCTATTCCGCACTATTCTTGTCAACTCCGATTGGGTCAGTCGTTGACCATGGGTCCATGATCCATTTGACCCATGGATACCCTGGATTGGACCCATGTTCCAATCTACCCATGTTACCCCGGATTAATTACATGGCTATTACCATTCATGCTGCTGACCTGGATTAATGAAATTAATCATGGTTAATATCATGGTTACCCGGATTAATTACATGGCTGTTACATGGCTATTACATGGCTATTACCATTACATGCTGTTAATAATGATCCTGGATCATTCAACCATGATATTATCATGCTGCTGAACACAACTACGTCCCATGGCTGGGCCGCACGTGCAAGACCGACTGCGAGCCACCAGCCGATTGGCTTGCCAGTCTTCATGGCTTGATGACCATCCCGTAACCAAGGGATTATCAGGTCATGGATTCATGGATGATTGGCATCATGTCGCATGTTTTTTAGTGATTGATTTATTTGGATTAATTGATTCATGAATATAACGAATATAATGGATGTAATAGATATAATGAATGCAATAGATATGCTGAATGTAATGAATATGATAAATATAGGATGAACCATCTTCAGCTATCTTAAGCGTTGATCAACCACTACTCACATGTACTGATTACTTTTGCAGCAATAACCACTACTAAGATTAACTACTTAAGTACTAGCCACTACGTATTGCTACCCATCATCTTTGTAATCATGTACCCTCTGGTAAACTAACCTGGCAATGGAAAATCCACCGTTTATTAGTGTTTTCCCTAGGTTTCACTGTAAAATATGGCTAAAATCCTTTGCCAGGTTAGTTGACCGGAGTGTACCAACTACTGTGAATCCTTATGCAACCACAACACTGGCGAACCACTCACTCCCATCACTGGCTCTCCCAACCGGAACCGGTGCGAAGGCTTTGCACTTGCACCAGCGCCTTGCATAGTGAGAATGGGAAGTGACAAATGGTAAGTCATGGATTTATAATTGATTCATGATGGTAAATCATGGTTAATCATGGATTCATGATGGTAAATCATGGTTAATCATGAATTCATGATAGATCATGATGGTTCTTCATGGCTAATAAGTATGAATTATGATGAATTGACACACAGTTTTAAGCCTGAGCAATGGTTTAGTGATTCTGGCTCATAATGGTTTGATAATGAATCACAGAATAAAAATTATGGTAGAAATGCTAGTAGCAGCACTAATGGGTGATGATGGGGCATCCATTGGACGAATCGTAGAAGTTGCACTTCTTGTTGTTGTTGATGTTGTTTGCTGTAGTAACAGTTTGCAGTCCTGTGTTTGATGATGATGATGATGATGGTGATGGTGATGATAATGATGATGATGATGGTCATGGTGATGGTGATGGTGATGATGATGATGATGATGATAATGATGGTGATGGTGATGGTGATGATGATGATGATGATGATAATGATGGTGATGGTGATGGTGATGATGATGATGATGATGATAATGATGGTGATGGTGATGGTGATGATGATGATGATGATGATAATGATGGTGATGGTGATGGTGATGATGATGATGATGATGATAATGATGGTGATGGTGATGGTGATGATGATGATGATGATGATAATGATGGTGATGGTGATGGTGATGATGATGATGATGATGATAATGATGGTGATGGTGATGGTGATGATGATGATGATGATGATAATGATGGTGATGGTGATGGTGATGATGATGATGATGATGATAATGATGGTGATGGTGATGGTGATGATGATGATGATGATGATAATGATGGTGATGGTGATGGTGATGATGATGATGATGATGATAATGATGGTGATGGTGATGGTGATGATGATGATGATGATGATGATCATGATCATGATCATGATTGTATGCGTGATGATGATGATGATGATGATGATGGTGATGATGATGATGATGATGATGATGATCATGATCATGATCATGATTGTATGCGTGATGATGGTGATCACGAAGAGAATGAAGATGCAGCTGAAAGTGCAAACGTGGAGCTGTATTCCTCCAAGCCGTGGCAACCCGACCCGGAACCCGACCCGTGGCACCTGCACCAGCCGACGTCCTCGATCTCTTCCTCGATGGCTTCCTGCAAGGGCTCCAGCCTCGGCCGGGGAACGGCGCTGGGAGGGCGGGAGTTGGATGGTGGTGGGACACACCCACTTGGAAGGGTTGGGATATAGCAAATACCAGTGGTTAATGAATGATGGTGGTTAATGGTGGCTGATGGTGGTTAATGGTGGTTAAGGGTGGTTTTGTTGGTGCATACTCTTGGTAATAGTATGGTGGCCAATGATGTTCTTGTTGGTGCATGCTATTGGAAATGATGGAGATCAAATACGAGGCATTAAGTGGATGCCAAAACGGTTCGTGATGGTTGATGATGGTTTGTCCACTATGAACCCGCTATATAGACCATCATTAACCACCACTAATGAATGAACTTAATAAACTTTCATGATGGCTAATGATGATCAATGATGGTTAATGATGCTTGGTGACTAGGGATGGTCTTCCCCTTCAGAATGGTGGAAGACTAGTGATCATTGAGAGTAATGATGGCAAAATGATGATCATGATTGATTGTGTTTCTTAATGGTGATTGATGGTGATGATCATTATTGATGATCGACAGTAGTGGTTCAGAATGCGATTGATTGTTTGCAATGATGAATCATTGTCAATCATCATTAACCAATATTGCATCTATTGAGCAACATTTACCATCCATTGTTGCATACCACCTGCCACTATCAGTGGCTAAATAACTAGTGACAATGACCATCATAAACCATCATCAAACCATCATTCACTATGAATGAACCATCATTACCCATAATTTACCATGATTAACCATCAACAACCATTCACCAGCTCAGATTTACCCCCATCATTTGCGCTTGCAGGCGGTCCTCCAGTCACGCCGCCACTACCACGACCCACGGCACCACCCACGCGGCTGCGCAGCGCAAGGGACTTCCGGAAGGAACTGGCTGTGAGCAGCTCGATGAGCTTCATGGCGTTCATGTCCTCGGTGAGCTGAGCCAGGCGCCGGAACCGTTCAGCCGCAGCCATGGTCGAAACTCGAAGGATTTGAATTCGCAGCGAAGAGGAATAACAACTATGAATTGTTAATAGTGGTGACTCTGAGCCGCCGGGAAACAGCCATGGTCGATTCGAATAATGCTAATGATAAACTATGAATTGTGAACAATGAAAAATGTGATAGCAACTACTTCCTGTAATGGTAATGATCAACATGGGAATAATAAAGAATTGGAGTAATTGGATAGCAATAGTAATGGCAATAGTAATGATTAATAATAACAATAAAATAATAGTAATGATGAATAATGATAATAGCAGTAAAACAATAAATGGCCAAAACAACTACTAAATTATGATTAATAACGCGTAATATGCTTACTCGCAACAACAATATAATGTTCATTAATAATGGGGAACAACAAGAAACAAGACTGGTTAAACAAGTACCGAAGGGTGGTTTCTCAAGCCAGTTTGGGAACGCCAAAAGTTTTGGTTGGTTTATCACTTTAAACCAACAATAGTGGATTATAAGTGGGGATATCCCCAGCCACCATTGGGCAAAGTGATGGTGAGTGATAGATGTTAACAAATGATGCTTGTGAATGATGGTTGGTGATGGTTCAATTGACTGTCTATATAATAGTTGGTGAACCATCCATAATGTATGTACATATATATACATCGAACCATACATATACATATCAATGGTGAAAACAACAACTGAAACCATATTTATATATATATATATATATTTCAAACCATATTGATTGTCCAACGGTTGGTGATAATCACATTGATGTCTAATCATGATTAGCATTGAGCCATCCAGTAATGGGGCTCTGGGAGGTCGCCTTTTTTTGTGGTTGATGATGTTTTGGATGATGGTTTCAGTTGTGGCATCGGCAATGATCGCTGGTTTTGGTTGATGGTTCTGTGGATTTGACAGAAACAGAATTAAAACAGGCTTCTGGGGTAACTAATGATGCTTAGTGATGACGAAACTATGCTAAACTGTTTTGGGATGGACGAGGTGTTTGCCATGCAGTGAGTGATGCTTGGTGCTGAGAGGGAGAATCCGCCAAGGTGAAGCCCACCGGTGAGTACCGCAATGCCCTGCTGTTGGGTCGCAAGTGGCGTGTGTCATGGGTCATTGGATCAAAAGGCTGTGACTTGTGCCAAAAACAGCACAAACTATGCTGCTTAGCCAATAAAAGTACACAGTGGCCCTTGGCGTTAAAGGGTCAAACAAATCTGTGATGCTGCGAGTGGGTTTTGTGAAGCACCTCTACTGAAAAGGATTGGTGGCAAGCCGTCACTGTCGGCGAGTCCTTCTAGAGTCCTTCCAGGAACATATAAAACATATGGCGAGTTGGGTCAAGCAGTTAACCAACCAATGGGGGATATTAACCAACAA
>VSDK01012425.1:110713-121690 GCA_009767595.1 Symbiodinium kawagutii
AACTAGGGGTACAGGGTTTTGACCCACAGCCACATAAAGACGATATGCTCATATGCATCACGTGTTGTTAATCAGCATTGATTCTTATTGCGAAGTGTTTGCAGGTTGCATTTGCGTCAGAATCATGAAATTCAAGATGTGTTCGCTAAAGCTTGTGGTTTCCCTATGACTGGTGGTGATTCTTGGATGGCTAGTAACGGCTAGTAGGTCCATTTTCATGGACCCCATTCGTAGCACCTACTTTTCCACCAGTTTTCCACTGCAGTCCATCGCCCAGGCACGTCCATCAAGTCCCATAAAGGATGGAGGCAGTTGTTGCTGGACCTCGCTGACACCATCGATTCGCAGGTCACCACCACCGTCGGCTTAGCAACTTCACTCGCTTCCACTCGAGTCTTCCCACCGAACCTTGCAGACCTTGCATCAATGTGTGAAATATATATAATGTATATATATATATCATATTTGGTTTATTTATATTATTTCAACATATTTCAAGCTGCTACATCTGCAATCATCTGCACCCCAATTCCGGCCCAATCTCATGCTGTTGCATGGTTCATGTGTGAAGTCACTGCCTAAAGCACGTGGTTCATGCACCTGCGACGGCACAGTTTTGGACGCACCAACGCGCACATGTCCTCTGCTCGGTTCAGCTCGAGGTGTCTCACATTAGGCGCGACTTTGGCACCTTCAGCCAAACAGACCTTTGCCAAATACTGTTTAACAGCATCGGCCTTGGTTTGTTGGAGGCAGCAGATTGGGCGCAGGGGAATTGGTCTGCGTGCTTTCATCCCGAGTTGGTGGGGAGGACGAGCACTTGCAGCAATACCTTTTGCAGATTAAAGTGCGCGCGTCGTAGATTTTGCTCACTGGGCTGTAGGGGTATTGTTTCACAAAGACACCTTTGTAGAAGATGATGAGAATTGTGATGTATCCACCCACGGTGCTAAGAAGCCCAAAGAGTTGTGGGAGAAAGCCTTGTTCAAGGTAAGTCACAACAAAAGGTTCAACGACCGCTAAGGACAGGACACTGGTTTCACCCCGTGCACTTTGAAACCACGTCATACCCGCTGCGCATTTGTAAGTCCGGTCACCCCCAGACCACGGGCCATCTATGGAATCGGCGGCAAATGTGCTTTCCACTGCTGAAGAATATCCATAGTTCCAGCCGTGGTCACTTCTGCGAATGCTGAACCACTTGTGGTGCCCTGCAGGTGAATGTGTGACGTACACCCATTTATGGTCTATCTGCAAGTGATAACTCGATCTGTCACCCCCATCGTTGCAGATATTAAAGTAGAACGGGACTTCAATCTGCACGTTCGTCAAATCCATGATGGAACAGTTCTGCTCACCTATCGAATCGGACATGACCATCATCTGCGGAGGCGACACGGAAACTCCTTCCACGGCTGCCGTATTATCTTCTGAAGAGAAGACTTCTCTACCAAAACGCAAGGACCCTGTGCCGACTCCGGCAAGCTCCGTGGGATTGTCAGAGCAGAGAGCCCACACTCCTAGGTCCGACTTCCACCTTGTGGAACTTGTTTCCACAGGTGGGTCCTCTTCCACGATCAGCATGACCGCATACACCATATAGCAAATCAGCAACAGAGCCAAGACCACTTCGAATACCAAAGCGGTAAGCCGGAATTTGGACTCTACGTAATGGTAGTCCATGGCTGGCGTCCAACATGAACAAAACCAGCGGTGCGAATCAGTGAAGCTGAAAATTCCTGCGAGGTCAAACACGAATGGTGACCCGTTGGCTGCATGATCAATGCGTCTTCTCCGGCAGCTAACCCAACATTCAGTGACGATGAATCGTGAACCAACCAGGTCAGCTCATAATGAGTCCAAGTTACTTGAGGGAAACTCAGACTGCATGATGGTGGACAATCACTAAGCCATGTACATCCAACATCCACTATTGAAAGTGTTGGTCCCTCCCAATGAGTCCCTGGGGCCCGGCATATGCATGATGTCTGCCGAAAAATAGAGCATCAGAATGGCCAGCATCGCCACCACCTGGCGCGAGCGAACAGCACATCAAACTGGTGGCACCTGCTGATCTAATCGTTGCCTCAACCCAAATTGGATCCTTAACTGGTCATAACAGGTCTGGAAGGTACATGGTCAAATGAGCAAGGAAGGAACCCAAGAATTGACCAGTGAAACTGACGCTTAAACAGAAAACTTTCAGGTGCCCAATTGGATGACATCATCCTCAACTGCTGTACTCCGTGCTTCGATGGCTCATGGGCTGTCCAAAGTCTGCAGTAACACCATTCCAACGACATGTCTTGTAGTTGCCGGTTGTTCGCTTGGTGGTTTCTACATGTTTCAATTCACAACTAACTTACCAGTGGTTGTGGGAGGTCCTCCCGAAGAAACATCGACCTTGACGGTAGCCGGTCATTCCCGTGGATCATTCTTGTTGGACGCGGTTCTTAGTTGGTTTTGCTCGGCAGTTATTGAGCTATTGCTCCTCAGTTGCCAATGAGTTTGCCGGATCATTCGTGTCTTTGCTGTTGACTCATTGCTGAATCCAATTTCTTTGGCTTGTCATCACTCGAGTCTTTGTTGTAGTTTTAGGAGTTGTTGGTTGTTCCCCATTGTTGGGTGGTTCTCGACTACTATGGCTGATCTCAGGGGAGTGATGTTGAATAATTGCTGGTTCTCACAATTTTATCGAGATTTGTTTGGTTGTGAACCAATCATAATCCCCTCCAAACCAACTATAATCCCCGATGAGAAACCACCATTTGTTTGGTTGTTGACCAAATATGATGGTATATCCTCTATGTTTGTTGCTTATTACCCTATATGTTTTGATATAATCACCATAATAATCCATTGTTAACCAAATATGATGATATTACGGCTGTGAACAAATATGATGGATTATCTCCAAAATAACCAAAATCCTCCGATGTTAACCAAAAATGGATGGTTTATTGCTATACTGCATAATATTGGATGATTGTAGGAACCATAATCATCCATTGTTAACCAGGCATTATGTACCATTTGGTTCACAAGTAAACCATTTATATTAACATTATAATCCCCTATAAAACCGTTGTAGTCCCTATAAAACCACCCTTATAATGTGGTTGCTGACTAAATATGATGGTATATCCCCTATTTCTATTAATTATAGATCCTATCTGTTAACAAGTAACCACCATAGTCCCCTATAAAACCACCATTCCAATGCGGTTGTTGACCAAATCTGATGGGTAACCTAGCAACGAAAACACAGCGCGGCCGGGCCCCACCGACAGGGTGAACTTAAAGCTCTCTGCCGCTTCGTAGCGCATCTGCCTAGGCAAGGCGCGCAGCCTTTTCAGCATCGGTGCTTGCACCGGGTCCGCACCATCAATGCGCGCCAAATGAGTCATCAATGAGCCATGAATTGATAATGAGAAGCTCATTGATGGCTCATTTGATAATCAAGAAACATCAAGAAGCATCAAGAAGCATCAAGAAGCATCAGATTGATGATGAGAAGTGATGCACAATTGATATTGATAATCAAGAACCATCAATAAGCACCAAGAAGCTCCAGATTCGCAATGGTTCAGAAATGATTCACAATGGTTTGATTTATGGATTCATCGATGCTTTGATTGATGGTTGACGATGCTGGACTTGTGGTTTTTTTGATGGTTTATGATGATTGGTGCCTTAATTCATGGTTAAGAATGATTTTCGATGATCAACGTTGAGGAAACTGCTAAGCATGAATCATCATGAGCTGTTGACAACCAATCACCTTCCAATGACTACCATCAGCATCACCCCGGATCATTGCCCCAGCCAACAGCTGCCTGTTCCCTCAGGATAGCTGTGCGATCCAGAGATGCAGGAACAGTTGCACCAACTACCGACCAACAACAACCACCAAGAAACAACAACCACCACCAACCACCAACCACCAACAACCCAACCAACAACGACCGACTACAACAACCACCTACTACCACAACCAATTACACCAACCAACCATGTAGATGCTTAAAGCTCCTACAAATCCAGTATGCCACATCAGCACTTGCCACCACGCTGTTGCTCTGTGGCTTCCGACTCGTGAATATCAAAGACGCTGAACGTGTCAAAGCTACCCGTCTGAGCAGGTCAAAAGTCGAGTCCAGGATTGCTTGAAACAACGGCGGGAACCACCAGCAGCGTACATCATGTGGCTGTGGGTCAAAAACCCGTACCCCTGGTTCCCCTATCACTAACCATTGTGATCTCTATTATTGCTGGTGATAATCCTCCATTAGTTGCTTCGTTACTGTTTGACCCATTGCCATGTAACATGACTGATATGAACCAACAATGGGTATCACCTCGTTACCCGAAACATGTCAACTGTCCAAGATGAATTACGGCTCACCTATGGTGGCACGCATCAGTTTCGGTCACTTTCCCAGCACCGAAGGTGAAAGTTGGGATCCTGACATGGATGGTGACTTTCCATTCTATGCTGTTGGGCTGATGAGCATTCCTTTTCGCATCCCATCAGAGTATGGTGTTTAAGAAATCACAATCGATAAAGAAACCTGATAGTGAACATAGACCTAACCACCTGAACCAACCCGAACCAACCTGAACCAACCTGAACCAACCTGAACCAACCTGAACCAACCTGAACCAACCCGAACCAACTTCAAGTCAACTATGCTCAACCAACATCAACCAACATCAACCAACCGGAACCCGACCCACCCAGCCGCACCCAGCCGCAGCTCAGCCGCTCACCTGCACCTGCTCCAGCAGCAGCTCATGGATTTCGAAGCCTGCGCAGCTCGATGGGAACGGAATAACTCGGGTGGATGGACTTGTTGGCTACTCGGTCAGCTGATCAGTTGGTTGATTGGTTGGTTGATTGGTTGGTCGGTTGGTTGATTGGCTGGTTGGTTGGTTGATTGGTTGGTTGATTGGTCGGTTGATCAGTTGGTTGATTGGTTGGTTGGTCGGCTGATCAGTTGGATGATTAGCTGCTGAAGTTGTTGATTGATTGGTTGGTTGGTTGGTTGATTGGTCGCTGAATTTGTTGGTGAACTTCAAGGTGTTCATTATGCAACTCCCAAATCCTTTTTTTGGCTTCGGCCCCTGCTTGAACCGCTGGTACCCTGAATGATCATAGTTGAATCTCCATCAGTGCTGCTTCCTGGCTCTGAGATCTGCATATGTATAGATATACCGGCAGTGTCTAATGGTTAATTTCATAGGTCTTGTCCTTAATCGAAGGAAGAAACCCTGTGAACCAGGACAAACCAGGTACTTTTAGTTCCCCTGACTATACTCTCTAGTGATCTAACATAGCAATGGCAAATCCAAGGGTTTCTCTGTAAAATGCGGTGATTGTCCATTGTCAGGTAAGTCAGATTACCATTATCAACCATGACTAATCATTACCAACCACTATGTAGGATTACTAACCGTTGCTAACAACCAGTGCTAACCACTACTATTTTAGATCACCGGAGTGCAACAAAACACTTGGGGTTGTCCATATTGGAAACCACGCAGCACATCATTTGTCCACAAATGATATACCCCTATAGCTGGTTGGCCTACCAAAAACGACCCTTCGTCTGTTTCTTCAAGTTGGGAACCCCAAAAATTATGGCTGAAACTTATATCAATCTTTGGGACCCCCATTAACCTGGCTTATTCCTCTAAATGACTCATATGGTGGTTTCTCAAAATAGGGGACCCCCAAAAATGGTTGGTTCATTACTATAAATGACTATTAATGGATGATTTAGGGGTACCGCTATTTTGAGAAACACCCATATCAAGGATGATACCTGGGAACATCCCTGCGAAACCACCGGTGACATGGCGCTCGTAGGTACCACCATGGACCGGGCTCGGTGACCCCAGGGCCGTCCCGGGACGGCTGCCTGTGCCGTCGATGGCGTTGTCAATCAGCGACATCGCCTGGCAGCGACGATGATGTGACCATCCCTAAGCGTTGAGTTCCAAGTTTCAGTGCAACCAACCAACCAACCAGACAAGCAAACAAACAACCAACCAACCAACCAACCAGACAAGCAAACAAACAAACAAACAAACAAACTCAGCAAATTCAAGAAATTCAACCAGACCGCCAACTCACCCAGCCATCGTTGCGGAGTTGTGGGTCCCATGAGTCTTGTTGTGAAGCCGCCATTGCCAAGGTACAAGTACCGGGCCAGCTGTGTGGTATGGGGAGTGTGGCATGGACAGGAGTGCCGCTACCTACAGAAAAACACGACATTTCTTACACCATCGTGGTTTTTTTGAAGCAGGGAACCCTCAAAAATGGTTGGATTATTAGTGTAAATGATTAGTGAAGGATGATTTAGGGCTGCCCCTATTTTGAGAAACACCCATATTGATAAAGTCTGTATATGGCGGTTTGTCAAAATAGGGGTACCCCGAATCATCCTTGCTTAATCATCATTGGTGATACAACCATGACTTGGTACCAAAAGCCATCTCAATCCGGGCTCGTTCGTTGGTCGATCCAAGTGCTGCAGGACAGGGATCAATGATATTGAAGGCCTTGTTGATCGAAGTTTTGCCTCGTATGATAAAGCTGAGTGGTGGTTTCTCAAAATAGGGGTACCCCCTGTTTTCATCCTTTATCATATTCATCTACAGTTTACAGTACCCCAGTTTTCATCTTTTACACAATATCATTAATAGTAATAAACTGTCTATTTTTGGGGCCCAGACTTGGATCGACCTCTCCTCTCTACCATCGCCGATGCCATGCCATGGCGCTACCTCCACGGCTCCATGGCACGGCCTGCGCATCACTGGACACCTTTCGGTAGTCACTCCCGCAACACATGCACCTCGAAGGCGAAGCAAAGGATCCATCACTGTCCAAGCCGCAGCCATTGTTACCACTGCTGACCAACCACTAACCACCACGAACCACCGCTACTAAGCACTTTTACAAACCACTTACCACTACTACCACTACTGACCAACCACTACTGTACTATCAACCGCTAACCACTCCTAGCAACCACTAACCACTGCTCACCACTACTCACCACTGTTGCCAACAAACCACTAACCACTACTACGTGTCGGTACTGACCACTGTTTGCATTGTGGCATCCTGCCGTTGCGGAGAACTTCCAATCGCTCACGTTGCCATGGCACGCGTCGTTCCAGAAGAGCCGTCGGTTGACGACCTGCGTTGGAGCGGGGCGAAACGAAGGGGGTGCTGTGGAAAAATGTGGGGGCGACAGATGCTGTTTCTCAAGGTTGATTAGTGAAACATGATGAGAAACCTTGAGGTTAATGAGGGTCATATTTTAAAGGTCGATTGGTGAACGAAATAATGATAAACTTAATGAGAAACAGTATTTCTTAAGGTGAAACACTGCTAAGGTTGATCAGCAATGGCATAATGATCAACTCTTATTGCCAAGGTGATAGTGAATTGGCAATGGTTTGTAAGCCATTCCCAGGGTGCTTATGATTCGCAAGCATGATGGTTCATGATGGTTCTTAATTGCCAATGATAATGGTTCATGATCAACCAGTTATTACCTATGATGCATTGCCAAAAACAAGTTGCTAGTGGTTGATGAGAGGTAATGCATCAAGCCGGTTGATCGTTCAGTCGTAATCATTCCCGGTTGCTGGTGGTTAAGGATGATGTTGATAGGGACGAATGACGAGTGATCATGGTGAATGATACGGAAGCATATGGACTTATAGCCAATGCTGATCAATCAAAAATCAAGCAGCAATTGTGATGACGATTAGTGGTAAGAATGATTCTAATTGGCCGATAATGCTCAAGAGAACAACTAGATCGAACCAGAAATGAATGAGTAGAATTATGACTGAGCGACAAATAACCAACCGGCAAGCCTACAGCGCAAACTACAGTATCATCCAACAAATGAATGGGTGCCGCTGTACAAACAACACATACAGAACCATGATAGTTGTCTGCCTCAATGCTCAATGGCCAAGACAAAACAGGTGGTATATTTCGGGGTCAATGGCAACCACCAGCCGTTCATAGAAGCTCGTTACAGAACCATTCATTATTGGGGGGTCATCTTTGAGGTATCCCAACAATGCCAGGGCTTCCAACAATGGCAGGGCTTATCCCAACCATCCCAAAAAAATCTGGGGCTTTGGAAGGGAAACCGACGCCATGTCATGTGGGAAGAAAAGAGGAGCGCAGCCATATGGATCTACACGGGACCGAACACAGCATGAGATTCCTACACCTAGATTTTCAAGCATGGGTGCATTTTCCACATCATGAGTTGCCAACAAGAAAAAGACTGGGTCGCTTGGGGGTAGATTCCCCGATTTAGGAAGACACATATGTTGTGTTTGATTCTATCCCTATTTGGTGGTTTCTCAAAATAGGGGTACCCCCAAATCATCCATTTGTAGTCATTCATAGTAATCAACCAGCCATTTTTGGGGTACCCTATTTTAAGATATTTTAAGAAACCCCCATTTGTATCACACTAGATCATCATTGGTTGTTATCCCCTGCTACGAAATTCTATCAACCAGTCTTCACCTCTATTGACCAACCATGAGTTAGCCTGCAATGTTAACAACAGCGACTTCACGTGTGGGCCGATCGTCGGGGATCAAATTCCAATCGATCCACCGACATGGAAATTTATGGGTTCCGCAAATGACGCCCAGCAGTCCTTCTCAGCATGATCAGAATTAACAGAAATACATGCCGTGTAAGAAAATGCTTGTCTAGTGACAATAGGAAATCCACAATCACGAGACTATATCCTGCTGTGCACATGCTGTGCACATGCTGCCTTCCATGTTAGTTTCCGCCCGGCCAAGCTCCCCAGCCAGCAGAACGAGTCTACACCGTGGGAACGCATCTGCCTGGGGCGTTCAGCGACGCAGCTTCAGTTCGGTGCCAGGGTTGACATGGAAGCTGGTGGCTGAAAGCCCCAAGGAGTCATCCTACCAGTCCGGCTGTTTGATGAACACTGGTTAGGTTTGGGCTTATCAGAGCAACCCCCCTGTTTTCCTTGTTGAGGTCGTCGTACTTAGTCTAGCCCTTGGCGATGTGGCTCAGGTCGAAGGCTGGCACCAAAGCTGGGCAGGGCTCGCAAAAATGGCGGGTTGGCAACGGCCAGGAAACATCCATAGGGCCATGGGCGAATGGTTTGATCACTTGGTTGCCATCAGGCCATCAACCAAGTTCAGCTACAAGTGTGCGCTCCTGATAAAATTCACTACCGCTGGCAACGATATAGGAGTGACCATTCAGTGACCATACAACCTATAGCTGGTTGGTTTCCCTCCCAAAAATGATCTTTCCGAGTGGTGATTAAGCATCATCAAACATCACCATGGTACGTTGCCCAAACAGCTGTCGCCCCAGCTTCTGATTGATCCCAAGTGGGCCTTGCCAATTTCTAGCCACTCAGATACCCATCACCCTGGCTATGACGCTATGACCTGTGGACAACGGGCCCACCCGGCAGCTGCAGGGTGCCCCTGCGAAGTGGTTGATCACCATCTCACACAACGCCGCCGACGAGTCCTGGCGAAGCTCTCCACCCACGATGATCCAAAGTGGCTGGTTGCTGCGGGTTCCCAAAATCACTTCAATTGTCATAAAGATGTTCGTTGTTAGGTTAACTAATTAAGTGCTATCCTCATCATCATCATCATCATCATCATCATCATCATCATCATCATCATCATCATCCTCGTCGTCGTCATCATCATCATCATCATCATCAGCAGCAGCAGCAGCAGCATCAAAAGCAGGGACAAGAACAACCAACAACTGACAGTTGTTTTGAGAGCGAACTGATGTGCCACAATCACATACATCAATGAATCAATGACCACCATGTTCAATCACACTCAATCAGAGCTTACAATTCCTGACCATCACTAGCCAAGGTTTCCCATCATTGAGAATTGGTCATCACCATGTGCAACCATCAGCAATACCCATACTAACCCACTGCTATTCACCATTCCCATTATCCCGGCAAGAGACCCCAAACAGTGAGATGGGGGGAAGTGTGAAAGGACACAGCAAGAACACTTATTTGAGCACACATATGAGAGCACACATATGAGAGCACACATGCATGAGCACACATATGAGGGCACACATATGAGAGCACACATTTGAGCACACATATGAGAGCACACATGCATGAGCACACATGCATGAGCACACATATGAGGGCACACATATGAGAGCACACATTTGAGCACACATATGAGAGCACACATGCATGAGCACACATGCATGAGCACACATATGAGGGCACACATATGAGAGCACACATTTGAGCACACATGCATGAGCACACATATGAGGGCACACATATGAGAGCACACATTTGAGCACACATATGAGAGCACACATATGAGAGCACACATGCATGAGCACACATATGAGGGCACACATATGAGAGCACACATTTGAGCACACATGCATGAGCACACATATGAGAGCACACATATGAGAGCACACATATGAGAGCACACATATGAGAGCACACATGCATGAGCACACATGCATGAGCACACATATGGGCACACATGTGAGAGCACACATTTGAGCACACATGCATGAGCACACATATGGAAGCACAGACATGAGCACACATGTGAGAGCACACATATGAGAACACGTATGAGAGCGCACATATGAGAGCACACATATGAAAGCACACATTTGAGAGCACACATATGGGCACACATGTGAGGGCACACATATGAGAGCACACAGTTGAGCACACATTTGAGCACACATGTATGAGCAAACATATGAGCACACATATGAGAGCACACATATGAGAGCACATGTGAGAGCACAAATGTGACAACCCACACATGGGCACACATATGAGAGCACACATTTGAGAGCACACATTTGAGCACACATCTGGGCACACATGTGAGGGCACACATATGAGAGCACACAGT
>VSDK01012440.1:0-13045 GCA_009767595.1 Symbiodinium kawagutii
AAGGCCGCAGAAGCCACTATAGAAGAAGCAGACTCTTTGTAGTCAGGAGGAGAGAGTAACAGAATGATGCTGAAGTAATGTTTGATCCACAAGCAGAATCTGATGGCTGATGTTAGGAAATGAGTTAAACGTTTGAGCTTCCACTGGAAATCCAATCTTGAAGATCACCGAAGCATGGACGGCACAGGAGTCCACCATTGACCGCTCCGCAACGCATTGGGCCGGCATCGACTCTGGTCGATTCACCGGCAGAGTCTGAGGTGTCACCCCCTTTGGTCAGGACTGCCGGCCCCGATGTGGTGCTGAACCCATGCTGGTGTTCTCCATACCCTTTGCTCGTCTTCAATAGGAGGCAATACGGCACCAGGTTTGGACAAATCCATAAGCTACAGTGCTACTGTTTGACTAAGTCAGGATATCTCATGATTATAGCCATCAGCTGTTGGTTTGCCATTAATGCATGTGTTTGTTTTTTTAAACTTCCCTGCGGTTTATTGACCTCCCTGTTGTTTGTTTTTTCTTTTGCTTTGAACATGTTGCTCAACATGTGAACTGAGATGTACACACAGTTTAATCATGTGTTGTTTTTAGTGTTTGGTGTCCTTGGTTGGGATGCTGTACACCTTTCTCCCCTACATGATGCGTACAAAATACAAGTTTTGCCTCATGTGAATTTCTGTGTAGCTTCATGTGATCATCACCTCTCGATCTATTCGCAGGCCTTTGGCTTCGTGATAAAAAGGTGTGTAGTGCTGATGCCAGTTTGTCAGTGGTAGCGGCGCTTTGGTAGTTGTCACTCGAGCCCGCTTATGGTTAGGGGGCAGTGACAGGATGGCCTCGACGGGCGCGGATGCTCCACGCCTTGAGAGGTTTGATGGCTCTGATCCATCGCTGTACAAGCGGTGGCGACGCAAAGCTGCTTTGATGTTGATCAGCTTGCCGAGCACATATGGTGCTACCAAGCTGGGCCCAAAACTGATGGAATTTCTGTCAGGTGAAGCGGAAGCAGCAGTAGAGCACTTGTCAGTGGAAATCATCTCGAAGGAGGGAGGCGAACAAACTATCTTCAAGGCGCTGGATGAGCGCTTCAAGGAGTTGGTTCGCAATGAGATGAGTGATGCGTTGAAGGAGTACTTTGTGGACGCACAGATTCGAACCGGAGAGACCATGAAGGCCTTCGTGACCCGGCTCTTGACTGTGCATCGGAAGCTGGAAGAACATGAAGTCAAGCTTCCACCGCAGGTTCAAGGATGGTTTATGCTTCGGAAACTTCGATTGGATGCTAGCCAGGAGGCGATGATCTTGACCTCAACGAATGGCTCCTTTGAGATAGAGGAGATCACCAAAGCTGTTCGTGCCATCTTGCCGAATGTCAAGGGAAGCAAGTCCAAGGAGGCATTTGCAGCAGAGCTTGAAGTCATCGAGGAGTCAGATGATGAAGAACTAGTGCAAGTTTTGGCAGCTGAAATCCAGGAGAAGGAAGATTACCACGATGAAGAACTCCTAGAAGTCTTTGAAACCTACAAACAGGTTCGAGCACGAATCCAAGAGTTCAAAAAAAACCGTGGTTATCGCAAACCACCTGTTGCATCCAGCAATGCAAGCAACTCAGGTGGACCATGGAAGCTACAGGGCTCGATTTCAGCCCGACTGGAACAAGCAAAAGCACGAAGTCAGTGCTTTCGCTGCAAGCAGTTTGGACACTGGAAAAGAGAATGCCCAAAGAAACCTGCTCCACAGAAGACTACTTCATCGGCCTCCACGACAAAGGAGGTGCACATCGTTCAGGAGGAAGCAGACTTTGAGGATCAATGGTACGCTCAACTGCTTGCCGATGTGGACGAAGAGATGCACGCAGAGCAGAACGACGATCCAGACCAGCAGAGTCACACACCAGCGGTCCATTTTGGATCCAGTGAAGCCTTTCTTCATGAAATGTTTGAAGCCGACAATGCAGAGGCCTTGAGCCATGCAGAACCAGTTTTTGACACAGCCGTGAGCACCAACACGGTGAACTCAGGAGATGTCCCAGTTTTTGATACCATGAGCTCAGAAGAGCACAGACGCCATGACTCTCGAGCATATGCTGCTGCTCTCGACATGCATGGGGTACCAGATACTGCCTGTAGGAAGTCACTCATTGGGGCCAATGTCCTGAAACAACTTGAAGAACACGTGAGAGCTAGGGGTAGGAGGGTTGTCAGGAAAGATGACCGATCCATTTTTAAATTTGGGAACTCCGAAACCCTTGAGTCAACCCAAGCGGCCATCGTTCCATGTTGTGTAGGTGGTAGGAAGTTGCTGATCAGATTGGCAGTTCTCCCGGGAAAGGGCAGTGAAACACCTCTCCTGATGTCGAAGGAACTTTTGAAGACGCTAGGTGCAATCTTAGATACCACGAATGACACTATGGAGTTCAAAACCCTCGGAGTAGTAGTGAAGCTTGGTGTTACGTCGAAGGGACACTATGCTGTTCCCCTGTTTGATGATGATCCCAACCCATGCATGCTCACGCACGCACATGGCACACAGTCACAATGCGCACAGAGCTCGGATCAAGAACAAACCAGCATTAGTCAAATCGCTCAGTCATCTCGACATGGCTCAGGGACTCAGTGCAGGCAGCCAGGAACTCCTCGAGCAGCTGCCACACTATCATCCTCCCATGGCACAAGTCAATGTTGCCAACCACATGACCTTGGACTCACATCCGGACATGATGGCAGACTCACCACGTCAACACAATCTTCGTGGAATGACTCTGATGACGGAAGGGAAGTTCAAGCCAAGTTCAAAGGAGCCATCATTGACAATGAGCGAGATCTACATGCAGCAGAAGAACTATGTCCAGTGGGTACGCTCCCACATCGGGGTCGGCAGCGGCATGGGGATGCGCAGGTTGAAACTCTACATCGAGCTGCGCGACCGCAACAAGACTGCCAGGATCTTCGGAGACAATCCAAACGGACCCCAGAGTCAAGGGCCCATTCAGCCAAGGATGCAACCCACAGTGACCAGGACTCCACTCGGCAACTATGTGGTTCAGCCGGCGATCCAGCCAGCACCATCTACAACTACACCCCCGAGACCTTCGATGCTCGGACGTCGCCGTGCAAGGGACGACGACATGGACACGGACAACGAGGAACAAGTGTCCAAGTGGCAGAGGATCACACAAGCAGCCATGGAGTACGAAGTGGGCAAGCAGAATCTGGCAGAGGTGAACATCGGGGACTTGATGATGCAGCCCAACGGACTGGACATGTGAAGCGCATCATGGTCAACTTGATGCATCCGAACGCTGCCAGTGGTCTGTGAATGAGGAGCACATCACAGACGAGAAGCCTATGAACCGGAAGACTCGACGCAAGGTGCGTCGATTGATCGATGAGCTCAAGTCCTACGATTCGTTCGAAGCATGGTTTGCTGCGACAAAAACAAGAAAGCGGTTGACCGAGCTGACGGAGTTGTTTTCGATTCCTAGAGTGAATGCTGTATGTGAAGAACATGGTATCAAGCCGGGGAAAAACTATGACTTAGTTTTGGGGGATGATCTTCTAGTGAAGAGCACTAGGGACCGTGTGTTCCAAGAAATCATTCGGGATGATCCTGAGTTGGTTGTGGTTACTCCCCCCTGTACGTTTTTCTCGGTTATGAGACAGGCTGGACATGACATTGAGTTGGAAAAACAAAAGATGAGAGAAGCTCTCACCCTGTTGAATTTCGCGGTTGATGTTTGTGTTGATCGGTTGAGGAGGGGCAGACTTTTCATTTTTGAACATCCTTCCGGGGCACGATCATGGGACTGTCGTAAGCTAAGGGAGCTTCGCACCATGGAAGGAGTCACGGAAGCCACCTTCGACATGTGTGAGTATGGGATGTGTGACAGAGTTTCGGGGCTCCCACACAAGAAAAGTACTCGGTTTATTGGGAACTTTAGTGGTGACATCATGAGACAGTTTGTGCGCAAATGTCAGGGTAACCATGAACACACATGAGGTTCGAACGTTGCAACACTGTGGGCCCATGGTTAACCAAGGTAGTGGTCAAGACATGAACATGGATGCACTGGCTGTAGAAAAGTTGCAACAAGTAGACATGAACAGGTTGACTGAGGCAGTTCGAAAGGCTCACCAAAACTTGGGGCATCCCAGCAGTGAACGGTTGGTCGAGATGCTGCGTGCTGCTGGAGCAAGTGACAACGCGTTGATGATTGCTAGGAAGTACAAGTGTAGTGTTTGCGAATCACAGAAACAAATGAAGAACCCCAAGGTGAGTAAGATTCGGAAAACCTATGAGTTCAATGTTGGCATATGCTGTGACACGTTTGAGTTGGAACTACGGGATGGCAGAAAACTTCATGCTTTGAACATCATTTGCGAGGGAACCAATTTTCAGATGGTTGTACCACTTTGGGGGGGCAACAAGGCTAGTGAAACTAGGAAGGCTTACCGGAAACATTGGAAATCCCCTTTTGGATCACCAGTTCGATGTCATATGGATGGGGGTGCTGAGTTTGAAGCGGAATTCCAGGAGGGTCTTCAACTTGATGGCACCGCCGATGAGCGATCAGCGGGGTATGCACCGTGGCAGAACAGTCTGGTTGAGAGACATGGGCAAACCTGGAAGCAGATGTTCTACAAGGTTTGTAATCAGATCATTCCTGAAACCAAAGATGACTATGAAGAGATTTTCGAACAAGTGACGGTTGCGAAAAACAGTATGGTCAACAAATCTGGTTATTCCCTTTGTCAACGTGTGTATGGTGAACAACCAAGGATTCCTGGGATGCTGTATGATGATGAGCCTAACATTGTTATCAACAGTGGGTTTCTTGCGGGTGATCCTAGTTACGTGAAATCCATGAAGATTCGAATGGAGGCTAGAAAGAGTTTCGTTGATGCTGACCACGAGGATCGAATTAGGAGAGCGGTTGAACAGGACCAGACCTGAGAGAGGACCTTTCGTCCCTGGTTGCAAAGTGTATGTGTGGAGACCTGGGGGTAAGAAACCTAATGGGGATCTCACTTGGTTTTGGCGTGGTCCTGGCACTGTCATAGGTAACACGGATGCCAGCAAGTTCTGGGTATCGTTTGGCTCAAAGGTCTTGAAGTGTGCTCCAGAGCAACTGCGTAGATTGCTTCCACAAGATGAGGCAGCAGTGCGACTGGTGCCAGAAGAGCTGACTGACTGGTCACACAGAGTGTCGACCAGAGGTGTTGCCACATTTCATGACATTAGCATGGATAGCAAGCCGCCAGAGACGCACTCAAATAATCTCACTGGAGATTACTGGCAGCAGAATGGCATTCGCCTACGAAGAGTCCATGTTGAAGCTAGGAGTACCCTTTTCTTTCCAACACTCCTAGATGAGCCACCAGTGCCGATTGAGAGAATCAGCGCAACGAGAGTCACAGTGATGCGAGATTCAGAAGAAAGAGAGAAGACTGTGTATGATGACTGGCGAGAAGAGGGCAAAGGAACGATGTCTGACCAACCTTGGACAGGCTATACTGAGTTCACGGTTCTGCCAAAGCGTGTGCATGAGGAAGAGGAATCGGTGCGACAAGTGAGACAGCGCACAGATGAAGATCATGCTGAAGCTGAGATGGCAGCACCTGAGGAACCGCAGGCTGAAGCTGGTGATGATAGTATGCCACCTTCACCCTCAGGAATTGACACCGTGACGCCGGTGCCAACCACACCGGTGAGCAGTGGAACAGGAGCAGAGATGGAAGCAGATGGCACTTCACAGACAGAACCGCCAGAAGTTGAGCCAACTACAGCAACAACAACTGATGCACTTCCTGCATCAGATAGCTATGGACCAGTTCGGCCAACACCATTGACACGTGCATTTCGAAACAGCTTGCAACTTCTGGATTTGGGTAGACCAAGTCGAACCAGGCCTACCGAAGATGTCCTTCGAACTGAGCTGGCGAAAGGACAATGGTTGGACGACCGCAAGAACTGGAAAATTGACTGGAACAATAGAGTGGTGGTGCGACGGCATGACTGGAGAAAGAGGAAATATTTTCCATGCGCAGATGAGTGTCCCATTCCTCTGCAGTGGCTCACTGGATGCAGAATGACACTGGTCAGAAAGGAACATTCAGATGAGTTTGAAACATACACAGATGAGAATGTCTTCAGCAAGAAAGATGAGCAAACACTTGGGAAGTGGTGGTCAGGCTATTCGGTGTTTGAGTTTGACGAGTCCTTCGTTGTGGAGAATCAGGACACAGAGTTTGATGTGAATGAGACTACACTTCAAGAATGCTCACAACAGAAGATAGATGAGTGGGAAGGCAAACGTGGTGAGATTCAGAAGCTGCTCAAGTATGGTGCAGTTGAAGTCATAGAGCCACGTGAAGCAGCAAGGATACGGAGGAGCACAACGCGTATCCTGCCATCACGGTTTGTGATCACCAAGAAGCCTGATGAAGCAAATCCTGGACGATACATCACTAAGGCAAGATGGTGCATCAAGGGTTACTTGGATCCAGATGTGAATAAAGTGCAGACACAATCCCCAACTCTGACTGCAGAAGCACTTGGCATGTTGTTGCAGGTGTGTGCAAGCAAGGGATGGGACTTTCACATTGCAGACATTGAAGGAGCATTTCTACAAGGAGACTCGTTGGTCAGAGAGGAGGGCGAACTGTATGTAGAATTGCCACCTGGTCAAGTACCCGGTATCCCAGAAGGTGCACTGCTTCGTGTGAGAAAAGCCGTGTATGGTTTGATCGATGCACCACGGAAGTGGCATGAGAAGCTGTGTCAGAGCTTGAGAGAGCTGCAACTCGAACAGTCCGTGCTCGATCCATGCCTATACTATGCTAGGAAGAATGATGAGCTGATCGGATTACTATCGGTACATGTGGATGATATCATCGCAACTGGTACCAAAGAGTTTGAAGATGTGTACCTGACAAAATTCCGATCGATGTTCCCGTTCAAGCACTGGAAGACAAATGATGGAGAGTTTCTAGGAAGAACCATCAGGAAGACTGAATTGGGAACAATAGAGATCTCTCAAGAAGCATACTGTGACAAGTTGAAGAGCATTGAAGTACCTCGTGAACGAAGACGAATGAAGGATGCAACGCTGTCAGACTCCGAGAAGAGTAAGATGAGAGCAGCGGCAGGAGCTTTGAACTGGTTGACTAATGCAAGCCGTCCGGACTTGGCTGCAGCAACTGCACTCGTGCAACAAAGTATTGCAAATGGAAGTGTGAAGGACATGGCTGTTGCAAACCAAGCACTGGCAGATGCACGAGATCACAAGAAGGTGAAGATTACCATCCAACCCATTGCACTTGACACAATGAGTTTACTGGTCACAGCAGACGCCTCATGGACAACTGAAAGTGACTTGAAGAGTCAAGGAGCATATATGATTTGTGCTACTTCTTCGGAGATAGTTGATGGTAAGCCACACAAGGTGAGTCCACTGAAATGGAAGTCGCAGAAGCAAGAGCGTGCAGTTAGCAGCACTCTTGCAGCAGAACTATTGACAGTATCCAAAGGTGTAGCCGAAGCAACGTGGTCTCGACAATTCTTTTTGGAAGCATTGTATCCTACATACAACTTGGATCATGCGATGAACCTGTCTACATGCATTCCCATCGTTGCAGTCACAGACAACAAGCCCTTGTATGACCACATTCATGCTGATCAAGGTATATGCACTGATAAGAGGCTTGCAATCGAAGTGCTGTTGTTGCGACGAGATGTGAAGCGATTTGGAGTTGTACTTAGATGGATAGATACAAATCAGATGCTAGTGGATGCGATGACAAAAACCAAAATCAAACCAACTCTGATACGGCATGTGCTACAAACTGGCATGTATGCAATCATGGAGGAACAGACCATGCTCGACGCCAAGCGTGCACATCGCATGCAAAAGAGTGCACCCCAATCCTCCACTGGTTGATGTCGGTGATTCTCACATGCTATTACTCCGGGGTATGTGAATTTCTGTGTAGCTTCATGTGATCATCACCTCTCGATCTATTCGCAGGCCTTTGGCTTCGTGATAAAAAGGTGTGTGGTGCTGATGCCAGTTTGTCACCTCAGTCATTCAGTAATGCGCCGGTTGGCAGTTTGATGTGGTTTGTGGTTTTGAACATTTTTTGTTCCTAATACGGTGGTTTAAAATAGATGACCCCGCCCCGAGTCGTCCTTTGTTAAATGCTTTATGGTAGTAAACCATCCATTTTTAGGGTACCCTATTTTGAGAAACATCCATATCAACAAAGCTTTGTTGGGGTCACAAGCATATTTTTCAAAGGGCTTGAAACCACCAAGCAGTGATTGATTTTTCTGCTTGACATTCATGTTCTTGCGATGGGGCAACTAACCATCAACCAGCGTACCCCGGTTTATCATTTCCTGAGTGCAGGAATTTGCCACCGAGCTCTCCCCAACGCATTGCGGCTGCTGTCGATTCTCCTGCCCCTGTCAGGACAGCACCCAGCAGTGTCAAGAATAGCCGGTGCTGCCTACAAGATGGGCCCCTGACCATTTATAAGTTGGTTTATAGGTAACTTAACTGGGGTCAACTACCAGTTCTAGGCGTGAACTAACCCAACTTCCAACTACCAGGGGCCCACCTTGTACTTCCCAGTAAAATAGCTAGTTTAGATCCATTCGCCTCTAGTAGCTGTACAATACCTATACCAATGCCAGTATACCTAGCAGCATGGTCTATACTTTAGATAATCTGACTTCATTGGCCAGTTGGTTGTTGGTAACCAACCTTGATAGGTATCTGGCTAATGATTGGCCAGGTGGTTGTTGGCTCAACCAGTTGGTTAGGATACCTACTCGTGGCAGATTGTTCGCTAAAGCTTAAACCTTGACGAAAGTTGTTGGTTGGTGTTCTCCCAACATGGTCATCGCTGTGGCTCATCGCTGCAGCCCAGGAGCCCGCCCTTGAGCACTCCGCAACGCATTGGCCCGGCATCCACTCTGGCCTCGCCAGGCACTGAGTCGGAGGTTTCGACCCCTTTGGTGAGGACTGCCACTGTTTCATGGTGTTGAGGTCATGGCAGTAGACCAATGGGCAGTTGATAGTGAATGCAGGCTTAGATCTGATGGGTTTGTTGGTGATTCATGGTTTTAACTGATGGTTAGTTGCTGGTTAAGATTGATAGTAAATTTGTGGTTAATTTCAATGGTCAATTGATGGCTAACCAGTTAACGATGCTTGATTCATGGATGATTCACGTTGTTCACTTTTTGTTTCGCTGTTTAGATCGCCATGCTGATTGCAGATTGCCCAAGGGTATGAACCAGTAATTTTGATGAATCTTGACGTTTCTGTTTCAAGAAACGTTGTTGATGTCGTGGTGGAACTTGGTTGGATGTTTTCTGCTTTGTGTTCTATCTACGTATGGACACAGACTGTCGTCTAATTTACAGTCTCAACAAGGGTAACTACCAGTTATGGTAGATACAGCTATAGTTAAATGGCGAATCTTAATCAACTTATAACGTTTGGGGGGCCCACCTTGAAGGAGTGAGCTGTTAGTGGTTGGCTTAGCGCACACCTGGAGCGAAGGAATTTGCCGCCGAGCTCTCCGCAACGGATTGGGACAGCAGCTTCTGCTGAGTCACCTGCGATCAGGAGCCTGCTCCCGTTGCTCACACTTCAGAGTACTTGCAAGGTGATGGTTGCTGTATTGTTATGGTGGGTTATTCAAATGGTTGTTTCTCAGAATAGGGGTACCCCCCAATCATTCCTAAATAGTCATTTATTTATAGTAATAAACCAGCCATTGTTGGGGTACCCTTATTTTGAGAAACCATCAAATGGTTAATGAATGGTTAACAATGGTTGTTGAGGAGGTTGGTTCACCAATAATAGTGATGGTCGGTTGATCAGAGATCCACATCAAGAACCCTTGCATATTTGATGGGAAGATAACCTTGTCGATTATCACATGGATCTACCTTCACATTCATTCTGGAGTTTGCTTTATTATGAAGTGGACAGTGAAGCCCTGAACCTTTTCTCATGTGTTCTTTTGTTTGCAGCACACATGATGGCACAAAGTCGAAACGTCGGTAGCAACATACAAAAAATCAATGGCAAACTATGTCCTTGTTCCTTGGTTGGTGCTTCAATCTCTTTTTGTTCGAAGATACCTGGTGATTTGTTTATGATATGTAATTTACATGTATAATTGACCATTGTGATATTTTTGGGACGGGTTATAATCATCACCCCAGTTTCTTGTGCTTGCGCCCGTTGTTGAGGAACTTGCCACCGAGCACTCCTCAACGAATTGCGCCGGCAGCCCCTTTGTCGGATGCGCCGGCAAAGGCCAAGGAGTCGGACGTTCCAACGCCGCTGGTCAGGACTGCCGCCTGTCGGGAATAGGAAACGGCAAGGCAAGGAAAGCGCCCGCAAAAGTGATGCTTGCGGATCCCATAGTAGCCGTAAGTATCCGGGTGCCTGATGTTTGGCTGCAGTGTGTCCGAGCTTAGTACTATGACGCCAATGCAGTGTGTGATTATTGACTTCGATCAGGTCCAAAAAGATTTGATCAAACCAATTGATCTACAAAGATTTGATCAAACCAATTGATCTGTAAAGATTTGTTCAAACCAATTGATCTTCAAAGATTTGATCGACCAATGGATCCCCAAAGATGCCATCATTGTTTCCGTAGCAAACGATTTGCATCTCGCTGCTGTGCCGTAGAAACTTGCCACCGAGCACTCCCCAGCGCCTGTCTGGGCCAGCGCTACATGATTCACCTGTCAGGACCGGACCCGCATGCGTGGTGACCACCTTGTCCAATACCTCTAACATCAAGTCCTGGTAAAGGTTGTGTAGGAGATGGCTGAAACATGGTGGGCTTCATGCTAATGATAGTGCACATCGTTCATGATATTGGTGAATAGTGTGGTTCATTTGGGATCTTTGAGATATAGTGATGAATCATGGTCAATAGTACTGGTTAAGCATGGACAAAACCGGCCACAGTGCATTGGTAGTATCAGTAACGGGTTATCCCACCTTCTAGAATCCATGGTCCAATGGTAAATCTCTATGTTTTAGGAGGCCTGGAGGGGTTCAATATTTTGGGATAAAAGCTTGACGTTAACCGGCTCAAGATTAGAGAATAATACGCACATGGGCTTCATGAACTTGAAGATTGCTCATGCCAGACATGCTGCAACTTTTGCGTGGTGCATATCACTTGTGGATGTCATGTTTCTTGATGTGTTTGTTGGCCATCAAAAGCGACACTTGCATATATAAATCATATCACTTGCATATCATAAACGGCAAAAATAAATGATATCACTGTCATAGGGCATATGTATTTATATATATATACAATATATATATTAAATTATATTATTTATATTTATATTTCTATTTATTTTTTAAGTATATATATATATATGGCATAAACGATATCATAAAAAAACGGTTCCCTATGCCCTATGACCATGCGCTGCTGGGGAGGGCGGCGCTTCCGTGCTTGAGGACCTCGACAGCGAGCACTCCTCAGTGCACCGTACCAAGTGCCACACGGATTGCGGATTCGCCGGGTGATGACCTTCCATCGGTTCCGCCGGTCAGGACGGGTCGCCCCAGTTCGAGGGTGGGAAATCTCCGGGACAACCAGCAGTGTGTAGTTTCGCTGGCTCAGTTTGGATTTGAACCTTGTGATATTGATTGATTACATATATCAACAGGTTCAACAGCTTGAGTATTGAATCAATCTTGATATATCAACAGCTTGATTCTTTGGATATTATTTATTATACAGTTTGAACAGCTTGGGTATTTGATGAATCGATCTTGTGATATCACTAAGCTTGGTATTACTGGAGTAACTCGCTTCACCACAGCGAGTTGCTGCGAAGGAGCGACCAAAGTCAAAGGGAAGTTTTACACATGGAGGTTTCTCAACATCGGGGACCTAAAAATGGTCGTTTTTGTTGCATTTTTCCCGAGAGCGTCTGCGAAGGGTTCTTCGTAAAAAAGCAGCCGTATATAAACATCTGCACATCAACATCTTCACATCATCACATCTGCAGATCTAGATCATCACATCATCACATCTGCAGATCTAGATCATCACATCATCACATCTGCAGATCTAGATCATCACATCATCACATCTGCAGATCTAGATCATCACATCATCACATCTGCAGATCTAGATCATCACATCATCACATCTGCAGATCTAGATCATCACATCATCACATCTGCAGATCTAGATCATCACATCATCACATCTGCAGATCTAGATCTTCACACCCTCACATCTGCAGATCTAGATCTTCACATCATCACATCTGCAGATCTAGATCATCACATCATCACATCTGCAGATCTAGATCTTCACACCCTCACATCTGCAGATCTAGATCTTCACACTTTCACATCTGCAGATCTAGATCTTCACACTTTCACATCTGCAGATCTAGATCTTCACACCCTCACATCTGCAGATCTAGATCTTCACACCCTCACATCTGCAGATCTAGATCTTCACACCCTCACATCTGCAGATCTAGATCTTCACACCCTCACATCTGCAGATCTAGATCTTCACACCCTCACATCTGCAGATCTAGATCTTCACACCCTCACATCTGCAGATCTAGATCTTCACACCCTCACATCTGCAGATCTAGATCTTCACACCCTCACATCTGCAGATCTAGATCTTCACACCCTCACATCTGCAGATCTAGATCTTCACACCCTCACATCTGCAGATCTAGATCTTCACACCCTCACATCTGCAGATCTAGATCTTCACACCCTCACATCTGCAGATCTAGATCTTCACACCCTCACATCTGCAGATCTAGATCTTCACACCCTCACATCTGCAGATCTAGATCTTCACACCCTCACATCTGCAGATCTAGATCTTCACACCCTCACATCTGCAGATCTAGATCTTCACAATTGACGTCTGCAGATCTAGATCTTCAAACGCTGACATCTGCAGATCTTTCTCTCTCTCGCTCTTCTTTCTTCTTCTCTCTAAGGCCGGGGCGG
>VSDK01012440.1:14314-49314 GCA_009767595.1 Symbiodinium kawagutii
TGCCTGGTACGTTTTGCTGTGTGGTACGGTGTACATGTTGCTGTTAGTACGTGTTGCTCTGGTCTGTTTGGCCTTGGTCGGTTTGATCTTGGTACGTTTTGCGTTGGTACGTTTTATCTTGGTACGTTTTGCTTTGGTACGTTTTGCTGTGGTACGTTTTGCTTTGGTACGTTTTGCTGTGGTACGTTTTGCTTTGGTACGTTTTGCTGTGGTACGTTTTGCTTTGGTACGTTTTGCAGTGGTAAATTTTTGCTGTGGTACGTTTTGCTCTGGTGCGTTTTGCCTTGGTACGTTTTTGCCTGGTACGTTTTGCGATCTGGGACCTGCGTCCAACAACCCGTCCACAACATTTTCTTCCTTTCAGCCCTGTCATATCGCCAGCATTTTCATCATATTCATCTTTTTCTTCAGCAGCAGCTACATCATCATCATCATCATCAGCAGCAGCATCATCATCATCATCATCAACGACATCATGAACGTCATCATCAACGACATCATCATCATCATCAGCATCATCATCATCATCATCATCATCATCATCATCATCATCATCATCATCCATTTCAAGGATCATGACGTTAGTCTTTTTGAATTAGTATATTGGAGGCTGCTATAACATTGCCTTTCTCGCTCTCGGGCCAACCGTCGTCTAGTTTTTTTAATTGGATGATGTGGGGGGTACACCTTTTTTGAAAACCCACCACATGAATCAGCCAATTGCACACAAGAACCAGAGTTTGGAGGGGTTGAACCTCCTGGGTTTGCTGTGTGGAATCTCAGCTTCCCGCAGGAACCTTCCGCCAAGCGCGCCTCAACGGATTGGAGGGGCAGCTGCCAGTTCAGATTCTGCAGTTCCCAGGCCTGCCAAGGAGGTCGATTCGTGTAGAACCCTTTTGATCCCATGCCAGTCATGCCTGTAGACTACTTCTAGAGTACTTAAACAGATTGATCGTCACTCTTTTAGAAGTTTCTAGAGTAGAACACTAAGACTACTTAAACATAAACAACACACAAACTGCGATGGCATGTCCAAGCTTGAAGACCAGTGGATCCACCCCTTACCTGTACTTGCCATGCCTGGGCCATGCCTCCCATGTCACGCAGATCTTCCCTGTCTCCACAGGAAGGAGCCACCCAGTGAGGCAGTCAGGACAGGGTCATCTGAGTCATCAGCATGTCATGGCTTTGACTGGTTTGGCGATGGGATGCTATTGGATTCTATCAGTCATCGGCCAGGCAAATGGGTAGCCTACCGCAGCGAATATCCGTGCTATTGGTTAGATCGCCCCCTACAGTTAACCATCAATATTAAGCAACAATTTCATGGGGAAAACAGCCTGGTCAATGATGGGAACCCAGGGGACTAGGGGTGAACTGACCAACTGCCATATATTGAGTGACAAACTGACTTGAAATCAAGCGGTGTCTTTTCTCAAGGCTTGGGTCACTGCAGCAACATTTGCCAACCATAGGTGATGAACACCAGCCGTAGGTATTTTGTATTATTTGTCAACCATATAGATGATGAACACTTGGTAATCATAGAAATGCCTGAGTCAAATATTTCTAGGTATTTTTGTAGAATGATTAACAGCAACAAAAGAAAGACTTTATGAAAAAGCAGTAAGACATATTGATCAGCAATCATTGAAGCATTAATAACCTTTGGCCAGTCGAAATCATTTTTAAGCACCAACAAATACCATTTACAAGCCATTGCTTAATTATACTTATTGCCAAAAGCATCCACTAGCCACTAGTAAGCATTGTTTAAGTTATTCATTACCCGTTGTAACCAGTAAGGATGACAAACCCGCTAAGGATGACTATCCACTCAGCATGGCTAGCCACTAAGCTAAGGGAACTAACAATCATTTTATTGGTTATATCATATATCATATCATCTCTTTATTACTTTTGTTATAACCCCTATTCACCCTTATAAACCACAATAAACCATATGATTATTATTATTTCTTCCTACTACAGTATTTTTATTATCTCCTTAGAATTCCTACAAGGTGGGCCCCCAACCATTTATAAGTTGGTTTATGTGCGTAACATACCTTGGGTGAACTCCCAGTTATATAGGTGAACTAACCCAACGACTATAACTGCAAGGGGCCCGGTCCCTTGAATTAACCGGGATAAAGCCTATAGTGTGTTCATGGCCGCCCCTCCCCAGGAGCGCTCCGTCGAGATCCCTTGGGTCGCCTCCGAGACAACCGTCTGATGAGATCAGGACTAGTTGATAGTCAGTGGTGGTTGGTGAGAGATTTGTTGATGAGCAGGAACCAACCACCACTGACTGGTTGGTAGGTAGTGATAGTTGATGAGATGGTTGAATCTGTGGTGGTTGGTGGTTGATTGACCAAGATGGTAGTTGAGAGTACATGGTGGTTGACTATTGATTTAGCTTGAAACTAGCTGATAGTCAATGGCGACTAATGGTTCCGTGGTCACTGGGTGAATAGCTAGATTTATTGATTTTCATTCATATGGTCAATGAATCGTGGCTGATTATGGTTATTATCGATGAACCATGGTGGTTGATAAATGTTGCTTAATGGATCATTGTTTAAGTGGTTAGATCAATGGTGGGTGACAGTCAATGAATAATCATTGTCAATGATCATCGTTCGTGAATGGTTTCATGGTCACTGTTTAGGTGGCTAGATTTATTGATGATGGGTAGGCGATCAATTGTTTGAAAATTGGTTGTTGACGAATGGTTTATCCAGAATGCTAGGCAATTGAGGTTTGGCTGTTCAATCAATAACACTGATGGCCTGGTAATGGTGCATGGATGGTCAATTGATGGTTGTTAGTGGCAACTGCTGGTGAATATTGTTCAATGCTGATTAAGACTGGTTATTGAAGGTTGTTGATGGTTTGTAAAACTTAATGTTTGGTATATCGGCATTTACCATTGCATGCCAACTATTATTGTTGGTGAATTTCTCCCCGATAAAATTACTGGTCAACTGCTTGAACCAACTCGCCATATACTTCTTTCTGGTACACATTAGGGAATCTACAACACCAATCAATCCCGATGAATTCCCTATTTGTCCTTTTATTCCTTTTTAATCCCTTTAAAACCCCTTTAAAATCCCTACAAAAAAACCAATAAAATCCCTTTAACATCCCTATCAAAATCTCATAAAATCTCATAAAATATCCATAACACCCCTATAAAAATCTCATAAAACCCTTCTATAAAATCTCCATTTCTCGCCTGGTTCACTGCTTGGGCACTCGCCTCCACCAGGACATCTCCCGCAGATGTTCCGCTGCCCAAAGCCACCTGTGGCATCGGCCTTGGGCGCCAGGCACGGGGCGAGGATCTCCAGGGGTTGGTGCACAGCCGGTTGAGGTGGCGAGTTGGGCCAACCAACAATAGCTGGTTAGAATGATTAATAATAGGGGATGATAACTAAGAATTCTAGGGGATATATGGCAATGGGTCAATACTAACCAACAATAATAGGGGATAATAACCAACAAACTATAGGGAAAACACTGGTTAATGATGGGGAACCAGGGGTACAGGGTTTTGACCCACAGCCATGTACCAACTAAATAGTATAGGTAATGATAATAATATGGAGTATTATACCCCTATTAATAGGAATATCCATATTATTAATACGGTTAATTGGGGATACTCATATAGGATAGTCAACTATTGTGAGTATTAACAATATGGATATCCCCAATTAATAGTGTGAATAGCTTGTTATGATGATGAATGATAGGGGATAATGACCAACAATAGTAGTGGATATACCAACTACAATGTCTATATAGGCTATGGGTCAAGCAGTTCACCAACCAACTATAGCTGGTAAATATGGTTAATAGGGGGATGATAACTAGGAATTCTGGGGGATATATACCAACTATATGGCGAGTTGGGCCAAAAGGAACCATCAATAATGGCTTTATAGGGGATTATTGTAGTTAATAACAGGGGATAACAAGCAACAATAATAGGGGACACCATTAATATGGCTATGGGTCAATATTAACCAAACAAAAATAGTTGATAACAATTAACAAGATCCATCAATAATAGGGGATATACCAGCTATGTATGGCTAAGGGTCAAGCAGTTCACCAACCAACTCATGGTGGATAAGTTCATCAACAATTTTATAGGGAAAACAGCCTGGTTACTGACCCAGGTCGCCAGGTCAGCGACGAACATGACCCAGTTCCGTCGTTGAGTCGTGGGCACCTGTAAGGGTGAACCCTGGTTGAGGCTTGACAACACGTTGGGAGATCAACGAGTTATCAAGGTCGAGAAAATGAATGAAGGCCACAGGCCAGTGAACTTTTCGTGCTTTACAACTATGACCTATATTGCAATGTTTGATGAAGCTCTATTGTGGATATTAATCGAACTGTGATGCTTGACGATGGGTAACAATTAACCACTTATAGCTCGTGATGGAAAAATCACTATTGTTGTTTAATAATGCTCAGTGATAGCAATGATGATTGTAGTGATTGTTGGTGATGATTAATTAATTATACTGGTAGGTGCAAACAACCGAGCATCGTGCATGGTTGCTTCCAAATACCGGTGCTTTATCAGGAGGGATCTCTTGGTACTATGGTTGACTAGCACATGTTCGCCCGAGCCTTAGGGTTTGCCCCGCATGGGTCTGAGAACATTTCCCAACGCTCAAATTCCTGCACAGGGCCATTGTTTTTTGACTTCTGAATTATCAAACCCTAAACCTCAAACCCTAAAACCTTAAAACCAAAACCCTAAAACCCTAAAACCAAAACCCTAAAACCCTAAAACCCTAAAACCAAAACCCTAAAACCCTAAACCATAAATCACTGCGTATAGCCAGTGTTTTCGCATCTTGTCCAAGCCATCTCGACCTTGTACAACATGCTCCATTGCAGTGGCGCTTTATGTGGTGGGGCGAACGTTAAGGCTGGAGGGCACATGTTTACAGATCACAACATTTGGGCTAGTGAGTAGTAAGTATCAATAAGCGATCTGGACATTCCATACACAGTACTCGAATAGTCAACCATGGTTAATCAAATTCGGTCGTGAATGGAGGATATTCAACAAGTACGGTTGATGGGGCAGTCATGGACATGTGTTTTGTCATGAGCAGAAACTTTGTGCATTGTTTTGTTGTCAAAATTGAAGCATATTCGGGATTGACATTGAGAATAATCTAGTGATATCAAAATTGTTTTATTCTCAAATTGTTTAAATATAACATTGATTTTTGTTCTCATTTTTTTTCAATATAACATTGATATTGTTTGATTCTCATGATTTAAAAAATAAATGATGATTCACCATATTTGGGGTGATGAAGCATGCCTTGGCTCAAACCTGCCTTTCCTACAGTTTTGGTGCCGGTGCCACCAGCTTGACATGTTCTTGGTATCTATTCTACAGAGGTGACCTCGCCACACACCATAGGCACGTTGGTACAAGGTGGGCCTCCAACCACTCCTGCGGTGGTTTACAACTCGCTTAACTGGGCTGAACTACCAGTTTTTGAAGGCCAAACTGATAGGATCAGCCTTAGAAATACAAGATTTAGTTGGTAAAAAATCAGATTGATGAAACATAAGATGACTACAAAAAAGGTAGCTTATAACCCCACAACCATGGCGCGAATGCCACCACTTGCGCGCTGCCCAGGCAGCCGAGCGGGTGCAGCCCGGCACTGCGGTAGCGGCGGACTCCGATGAATCGGAAGTGAGGCAGCGCACCCCAGCGGTGCAACGAGTTATGAGAATAGGTCAACATTGACCAACCACAAGGCTGGTTGAATAGCTGATTAATGGTTAATAGTAGGGCAGTAATAACCAACAATAGTAGTGGATATACCAACTTTTTGGCTATATAGCCTATGGGTCAAGCAGTTAACGAACCAATTTCATGAGGGATAATCACCAACAAGAATAGGCAACACGAGCTAGTTGATGATGGGGGAACGAGTGCACAGGGTTTTTGACCCGCAGACAGTTATGAGACCGGTAGATCCACTAACCATATGTTTTTTTAGTGGCCACTAATGGTTGAGAAGGACATTGAATGGGCGACAAATAAACCGTTAATGTTTCAATACTAATTTTGCCACTAAAACATGGGATGATCTATTATGCAATTATATACCGACAAACGGATGTGATTGCCGTGGAGATGCTTGCGTAAAAGAGAAATACACTCTGGTAAACTAACATAGCAATGGAAAATCACCATATTTTATAGAGATTCCCTAGGAAACCATTAATAATTGGTGGATTTTCCATTGCTATGCTAGTTTACCGGAGGGTATACTTAAATGTGCAATATACACATATCATAGATAGTTACTTGGAATGATTCAAATAGTTTAATGATATATTTCAAGATGTATACGGAAATATCTATATGATATACTTATACCTGTAAATAACAAGAAATTAAATGTGACAAAGTCAAATGCAATGAAACTAATATGGAAAAACAACACATAGGAAACGGCAAAATATTTGAAAAACAAATGCAAATACAAGGTGGGCCCCTGGTAGTTATAAGTTGGGCTATAACCCCTATAACTGGTAGTTTACCACAGTTACCTATAAACCAACTTATAGTTTATTAGTAGTTCTTATTAGCTATTCTCAAGATTATTCACCACAAACTGCCTATTAATAAACCATTACGAACTGGTAGTTAACCGCAGTTAAGTGGTTGGGGGCCCACCTTGTGACGCCATCCCCATGAACCCTTGCAGGGTTGGGCCCACTCTCAGCACCAGCGCAGGGCTGCGCCGTCTGCGACGTTGGCCGCTCCGGATCGGTCGGAGGTGCTGCAGTGCCGTGCTAGGGGGTGGTGGCGAATGATGGGCAGTGGTGGAAAACCTTTGTTACTAAGCTTTGCATATCAATCGTTTTTCACAAGCAATGGCTATTATAATCAATTTAATGGTTAAGCCACTACATAATAAGATTATTATGGTGTACCTTATAATTTAATGGTTAAGCAATGGCTTGACCAGGGAAATGACCAGCAGTAATAAGGGACTGTAGTAGCCAATAGCCAATAGCCAACAAATCATGTTTTTTGAGGGGATTCACTTGTGGTTAGTAATATGGGATAGTAAGCAAGAACCATCAAGAACAAACAAACATAGGAGATGTGTCAAGTACATGGGTGTTTCTCGAAATGGGAAACCCTAAAGCCAGGCTTGGTTCATTGCTATAAATGACAAGTATTGGATGATTTTGGAGGACCCCCATTGTAAGAAACCACCATAATATGGTAATGGGTTAATATCATTCAACAACTATGGTTAATGAATGGCTGTGGTGCGTTAACGATAGTGTTGGTGAGTGAACAGTTAGGCTTGATAACACGAGTCACTTGCTGTATATTAAGTCTTTCATCGCATTCACTGTGTGATTACCGTGATTGTTAAATCCACCATGTATCATTGATGGTTGACCGTTGAGAATGCCACCCGGGTCGCTAGGGGTGCAGTGGCTCAAGAGGTCATGGATTTGAAAGTCGTGATTCATAGTTGATCTATCCAATGCTTCAAGTTACCGTATCGCTTCCAAGTGGCCGGAGTGAAACACTGTCAATCCCACGCCTTGCCACAGTGAAGGACTTGAAGGTGCTGGCACAGAGTTCTCTCAGAAAGAATTTCCTGAAGCTTGCTACCGAAGAAGGGCATGTGTTGACCGACCTCACGGACTCTTTAGAAGCTTCAGGCATTCAAGATGGGGATCACCTCACAGCAGTTTTTCAGCAACCAAAAGTAGCAGCCACTAGTTACGCATTTGCAATATGGTGCTGTGGAGGCCATAGGATCGTGACTTGGGGCGCACCCGAGCACGGTGGTGACAGTTCTGTGGTTCAAGATCTGTTCAGGAACGTGCAACAAGTTCAGGCCACGGACTACGCCTTTGCTGCCATTTTGGGCGACGGGTCTGTGGTTACCTGGGGCAGTCCGGATTTTGGTGGTGACAGCTCCGCAGTTCAAGATCGGCTCAGGAACGTGCAACAACTTCAGGGCACAGGTTTTGCCTTTGCTGCCATCTTGGGAGACGGGTCTGTGGTTACCTGGGGCAGTCCGGATTTTGGTGGTGACAGCTCCGCAGTTCAAGATCGGCTCAGGATCGTGCAACAAGTTCAGGGCACAGGTTTTGCCTTTGCTGCCATTTTGGGCAACAGGTCAGTGGTTACCTGGGGCAGTCCAGCGAATGGTGGCGACAGCTCTGCAGTGCAAGATCAGCTCAGGAACGTGCAACAAGTTCAGCCCACACATGGTGCCTTTGCTGCCATCTTGAGCGATGGGTCAGTCGTTACCTGGGGCGATTCGCGAGATGGTGGTGACAGCTCTGCAGTGCAAGATCAGCTCAGGAACGTGCAACAAGTTCAGGCAACAAAATCTGCCTTTGCTGCCATTTTGGTCGACGGGTCCGTCGTTACCTGGGGTTCTCCAATTTCTGGTGGTGACAGCTCTGCAGTGCAAGGTCAGCTCAGGAAAGTGCAACAAGTTCAGGCCACATATGGTGCTTTTGCTGCCCTGCTGGACGATGGGTCAGTGGTTACCTGGGGCCATCCAGATTTTGGTGGTGACCGCTCTGTAGTGCAAGATCAGCTGAGGAACGTGCAACAAGTTCAGGGCACAGGTTTTGCCTTTGCTGCCATCTTAGCTGAGGGTTCTGTGGTTGCCTGGGGCTGTCCAGATCATGGCGGTGACGGTTCTTCAGTGCAAGATCGGCTAAAGAATGTGCAGCAAGTTGAGACCACAGACAGTGCCTTTGCTGCTATCCTGGGCGACGGCTCAGTGGTTACTTGGGGCGATCCACGGTATGGTGGTGACAGCAGTGGAGTACAAGATGTGCTCCTTTCCTCGTAGTCATGCCTTCCATGCCTGCCAATTTGTTTAGTTTCTGATTTGGTTCTGAATGTGCTTGAATGATAGACATGGAAGATCCAGTCATCTTGGTCAACCAAAGCCGCAGAGTACGACGAAAAACAAGTCAGTATATGCAATCCGCAGGGGGTACTAAAGCTTGGGTGGTGAATTTTGACTTTGGAGATGTTGAAGGTTGAATGGTGAATTGTGACTTGATGATCGTTGATCGCTCCAAATTGTTGGACGCCCAGGCTTGAAATGTCCGCACTGCCATTGCTCGGTGCTACGTATTGTTCGCACATGACAACATCAATCTGTCCCATGTCCCTGCAAGCTCCTCATATCTTTGTCACATCACCTGCGGTTCTGGATTAACCACCAGCACTTCGAGATTGAACAACCAAACAATCTAAACAACAGTTGGTGGTTTTAGACATTCTTTATTTTCACTTGTAATCATTAACAAATGGTTGGTTGACTCATATTTTTCATCGGGGTTGTTCAACCACCAATCAGATTATCATCATTATTAGCCATTAATAATATCATTATATCAACCATTATTAATATCAACCACTATTTTCCACCAATTGTAGGGGTGGTTCAACCACCAACCAGAAACTGGATTGGATCAGCTGGGTCATCGCTTGAGTCTTCATTTTTCACGGGGGGACGTGTCGCGGTGGCAACTCGGACGCGCAGGTGACCACCAAAACGGGTGGCAGCCCTCCGACCAGTCCAAGCATGAGCCCAATGCAGAAAGGCGGTCAGTCTTCGGAGGTGCGGGCAACGAGGGTAGCAGGGGCTGGTAGGTGGAGCTATATGTTGGTGAATAAGTTAATTAAGGTAGTTAATGAGTTAAGGTAGTTAGTCTGAGTTAAGATAGTTAATGAGTCAAGGTAGTTTATGAGTTAAGATAGTCAATAGGTACCAGCTAATTATAGGTAATGAATAAATTAAGTCAGTTGGTACAACCACGGTGGGTTGAAGTTACTTCCGGTTGAAGCCACCAATCAGTGTGATGAGTTGCTATGTTAACCAACTCCCAACTGTTTTTGGGGCTGTTGGGGTCGTGATTGAGAAGCAGTCAAGTAAGCAACATTCTGAGGGATTGGGCGCACATCGACATGCAGTCCCGTGGCTTTAAACTACAAATGATGACGAATCAGTGGGGGGTGGTTGTTTGAAATCTTGTTTGCCAACCGGAATTGTTTTTAGGATTATGTGTTGAAATATGCGGCCACAGATCTTGGTGCCTAATATTGGTGATGGCAGAAACCAGTTTCTAGGCTCATTGCGCAACTCTAGAGTGCCCCTTGTCATTGCGCTTTGGTACCTGGCTAAGCCGGGCTGGCTGTAGGTTTAAATTCAGCATTGGTTTAGCTGATTGCCTTGTGAACACCATCAATCATCAGTTTTCCAATGCCATGCAGCTCTATCTACCAAGCCGCTCAGAGTGCATCACCAATCACATTTTCTGAGTAAAGGAGCACACATCAACTAGTAAGTTGTTGATATGTTGTCCACGTGCATTTTACTCATCTTATAGATATACAATTTTATATGCAATGTAATCATTTTCTATATTTCTACAATCTATGCATCCATGATTGCATTTTGTGCTCATGCAGTTTCTGTCGAGTAGCAATTGTGCGAAAGGGAGGGATTCACCATAGCCATTAGCCATGGTTTATCTTGAATCTTGATTCCAAACTAGCAGTCACATACGAGCCATGAAGATGCTCAAGAACCACCATTTTGAACCGCTGATTGAACGTGACAAGCATCACAATCCAATGCAAACTACTTGTTTACCCTCTGGAAGCCAACCTGGAATCTGACTTTCGTAGGTATATCTAAATGTTTTCTATGTCAACGATAAGTGACTGGCATCGTCGCAGTTTACCACCCCACCCCCTGTTTCACTGAGTACCATTGCTGTGAGGCCTGTTGATCCATATTCATAAACCACCCCAAGTTTACCCCGCAGGTGATTTATCCGAAATATGGTTTATTAACAGCTGGATCTAGATTTCCAGGTGTAATAAGGGATAACTCATATGGTTGTACAATGATGATCAATCACCATCTACTAGTGTTAACTAGTTCATTATAGTTGCTGGAAGGTTGGCGGTGGAGTAGTATTGGTGACACTAGTTTACCACCATTTTAGCACCTACCTTAGCTAATTCGGCAGTTGGCGATAACCCTATTACTAGTTAATCACCATTGGCCTACTAGTTTAGGTCGGTAGTAATTGATAGTCACCATCACTGTGAATAGCTTGATTACGAATACTAGGATTACTAGTTAACTTAGCATTGTCACCATTAGTAGTTGCCAGCTCTTAAGTCAGTCTAGTATGGTTACCCAGCATGATCAGTCAACATTATTAGTTACCTTAGCATTGAGTGTCACCAGCCATGCCACCATGATCAACCTACCCTTGCTGGGAAGGCCGACTGCCCCGCCGACCCTTACCGTGCGCAACTCCTGTGTCGTGTCGTGACCGCACCCCAGGCTCTCGCAGCTCGGGGCTACAACTGCCAGATCTCCTGAGGCTCGGCTGACCGCGGTGAGTCTCCAGGGCCAGGTGCTCACCAGGGGAGGGTTGGCTGTCATGGCTGTCATGGCGAGTTGGGTCAAGCAGTTAACCAACCAATGGCTGGTTATAATGGTTAATAATAGGGGATAACAACTAGCAACTATAGGGGATATACCAGCTATATATGGCTATGAAGGCTATGAATCAATATTAACCAACTAGTAGGGGGTTCTAACCAACAATCATAAGGAAAACAGCCTGGTTAATGATAGGGGAACCAGGGGGACTACGGGTGAACTGACCCACAGCCTCATGGTTGTCAGTTGTAAGTTAGGATTAACAAATGGTATAAGCTGGTGATCACAGCTATGGGCTATGGTAAATAGATGGTTTGATTAGCAAATTGATGTAGATGGCTTAATTGATTGTTTAAAGATAGTTGTAGAATGCTTAGACATGTTCAATGCGATGGTTAGATTGGCTATATAATGGTTATAGAATGAAATACAATTGTTATATAATAGCCATATACTATAAACATGGTTGACTCTAGGTTCGGTCGACGAGATGTTGTGGGTGCTGTTGCAACGGCTGAGATGGATAAGACTTGATGTTAGCTGTCAGTGATTAACTAGGTTGTTTCTCTTGGTTGATTGTATTTTGTTGATAGCTATAGTGCTGGTTCATAAGTTGGTCAACACCTGTTGAGAATGGCTGACAAAAAGGAAACCTGCTAGCAGTGGTTTACCAGGGCTAGACCTGGTGACTCAAACATGGAATCCCTTAGCCGTGGATTTCTTCACAAGTTAAAGGATTTACACCACCGGTTTCACAGGCGCATCACTAAGAGCTGAGTATCCATATGCTGCTTTTTGGACTTACAGGCTGATGGGTCGAAACACCAGATGTTCGGGACACAGTCAAAGAATATCTAACCATTTTTTTCCGCTATACACACCAGAGAACTGAATGTGCTGCTTTAAATCTTTTTGGGTAATAGATTTTCCGTACACCTTTGAAAACCCCGAATTCGTAAGACAACGAGGCACCATGGCAACGAACACGGGCCGTCGCCATGCGTGCTGCCACAGATGGAGATCGTCTTCCAGGGGTCCAGACGATCCCTGATGCCAATGCCATTAAATTCGGAATCTCAACGTGTCCTCGACCAGAGAGGCTTATCAAACCACTGGTGACATGATGAGGCCAAGGGGCAGCAATGATTCTTGTCTCATGATAGATTTAAAGGTATCATCTACCAACCACTATAACCACCATGAATCAGTCATAAACAAACCATCAATCAGCGTATAAACCATCATTGATGATTAGCTTGGTTTTTTGTTGGCTTTACTTTGATTTGTTCCAACACCAATGCGGTTCTGAGTTTCTTGTGGTTCATGTCTTGTGAATATATGATTTGTGCAGTTGAGTTTGTATTGGTAAGCTTAGTTTCTTGCTGGAGATACATGGCTGTGGGTCAAGGGCCCCTGTACCCTTGGTGAACATCCTATTGATGATCAAACTTGTGTTCGCTGGGTTGTTCACTGATTCACCCACCGATTGTTTGCTTTTTTAAAACATTTACCCATTGCCACGTCAGAACTGGAATAACTTGGCTTCCTCAAATGCTTCTGTGTCTCATACACTCTGAGCCAAGGATGTCGTACAACACCACAGCATGTCTAAACAGACACCTTGGCTCGAAGGCAACTTCCATTATAGAAAAACACCGCTGAGAACCTGGAAAACTGCACCAATCGCGATGTTGTCTCCAGGTGACTATTGGTGATTCATATGTTTCACTCACATCGTACTTGTGGCATTTGGAGATTCTTTGTGATTGATTTGTGTATCAAATCAGAGTAGCGCCATGGGGGGAAAAGAAGGGTCACCAGTTCTGGGGGAAACCAACCATGACTTCAACAGGTCTTAGTGCTTTGTTCCTGGCTGCCCGTGTCCGACCATACCTTGTCCCGTGGATCAGCGGCATAGCTTCCGGCATCCAGATCCATCTCATGCCGCTGTTGTGGATGGATACAGCATGAAGATTGAAAAAGATATGGGTATGTGCGAAGCCAAAGGGTAACCAATGCGCCCCACCAAGAAATTATCATTTTACTTGGAAACCATTGGTTGACTGGGGGTGCCACTATTCTAACACATACCAACATACCCCTATTGGTGAAATGCCAATAGTGTTGAATTCATCACGTCAGTCACCGTTATAAATTTGTCAATTCATGGCTTTATAGTGCTGAACTGCAGTGGTGAAATGGGTCAAGATGAGCATTTCACTGTTTTATAGCAATTGGTGGCTAGTTTGTTCAGTGTGGCCCCAGTGGATCAGATGTCCCATGGTTTCTGGTCCATTTTGCTTTTAGGCTCCCGGGATGGCTATTCACCCTATAATCGGATTGTTCTCTGTTTCAAATCTACGCAGCTCACAGCGGGAAGTTGTGACAATCAACGTTCGGTTGCATATTGTATGGCAGAAAGTATCAATGAATGCTGTTATTCGCGACCATTGAAATCTGGTTGCATTTTAAGTGAAACCACGTGTTGCTGTGGGACACAATTGACGGCTATATATCAATCTATCATCTATCTAAATATCGTTGTTTTTTTCCCTCAGGCTTCAACGCTTTTGCGATTCCGCTTTAGGGTGAACATGTTCCAACAACATTTATTCTTGCAGTGCTTCACTATATGCTACTCACCAAAGTGATTGGGAAGACACCACATTTCACTTCTTTTGTGAGGTGACCAGCCACGGAAAGTGATTAGCCAAGCGTTTTATTTTGTGAGCCAACCCGACTAGGATGGTTAGACGGAGACGTTCACAACGGGGGAGACCCAATGCACCTTTATTTTAATCATCTTGATTAATTCGAGGACGGATCTTCCTTTTCAACAACACTATCCTCGTAACAATGGCCTATTTTTCACAGTTGAGCAAATCCCCATGTTTGGTTTAGCGACGCTGATAATCATTTGTTGGTTTTTCTATTACTGTTTACTGATCCAAGATATCCACTACAAACCATTTGTGGCCATTGTTAACCATGTACTGACCGTCAGTGCGTAACCATATATCAACCATTATCAACGCTCAATCAACCTCTAATGACTCTAATAGCCAATATTAACCACCTTAAACCACTGTGAATCCATGAATCATCATGAATCACAACTTACCTAATATGTGACACATGTGACATGTGTATGAAAAACTTTTGTTGGTCAATCAACATAGATTCAATCAGCGGCATGCACACTTGGATCTTGATGATTGCGACATCGCTGTGCCATGCCAACGCCCGCATCGCTTGATCGGAGTGGTGATCTCCAGTTGCAAAGTGTTTTATACTTCATTCATCTAGATTCATATCTATCCAATCAAGTTAATACATGCTCTTGACGCTGATTGTACAGATAAATGTATATATATATATACATGTATTTCTTACATTTAAACATCTATAAACCTTTTTTTAAAAAAGTCTATTTACATTTACAAACAAATTAGATAGATATTAGATTATATTGTAAATAGTGTGTACGCATCATACTCTGGTACATGGTGGACATGTTATTTTTTACATTTATGAACATCAACTAAACTGGGGGCACCACCTCTGTTATCGGACAGTCACCCGCCGTCCCGTCGCTCAAAGTCAGCGAACCGTCGAAGAGAGCGAGTTGTCAAAATTGGCAACGGTGTAGCGATGAGTTGTGCAAGCTTAGATGATAACTGCTCAATCAAATAGTTTAATGACCAAGTGATTGGTAGGTACATGTAGATTTAGATACAAGCCACCGCGGTAATATGTAGATTGATTTTTGCTTGTCAACCTTTGTCTCTTGGTTCAAATTATGAACCGTTACCAACAACTATTGATTAGTTCTCAACCAGTCAAATGTTGATTGGCAACAGCTGTAGCAAGCAAGAACCCTTTGGCTTCTTGTTGGGATTTACCAACATAATCATTCAAAATCCATGGTAAAAACGATCAAGAAGCCAAGGGGTTCTTGGTTGTTACAGCTGTTACCACTACAACTCGACTCGTATCCATGCTATAACTTGGCCGTTACGGACTATGACTTGGATGTTATCACTATGACTTGGCTGTTACCAGTCGACCATGACAAGTTCATATCCGGCCTGTCCTTTTCAGCGCCAAGGTCAGCTTTTTGGACCAGCGTTGCCCTGAGAACTCACCGTGGGGGCTGTCTTTCGAACTCCTAACAGCTGGGTCACGGCAAACCCTGGTGCACATGGGGGAGCAACCAACGATAGGGATGGGGTCATGAGCAACTATGCAAGAAAGGGATGGATAAACTTCCCAATATATGGACTATTTCGATCATTTTTGGGATGTACAGGGGCCCTTTGACAGCCAAATGATATGATTGTAATGCGCATCGGCTTTTTAGCTTGCCAACTGAACGCAGTGAGTAGATGTTAGCAGTTGTATGATTGAGCGCTTACATTAATTCACTGACAATTGTTACTGCTTATGGTAGTGGTATGACTGATAATGGTATGCTGGTATGCATGCTTAGTGGATTGATTGATTGAGCGATTAGATGTTAGTAGTGGTTGCTGCGAATGTTTGGGAGTGGTCAGTGTTTGCTTTGTTTGTTAGTTGACTTAATGGGGATCAAGCACATTTACACTTGTTAATAGCGATAAAAACGGTTGCTACTGGTCAATGAATGATGGAGCTGATACCATTTAGTTGATGAGTTTGAGGTAGTTATGAGCAATGCTTTGGCCAATCATGGCCAGGTAAGAGATCAACAAAGTGTAAAATAAAGTTGCAGTTAATTTACATCTTATAACATTACTTAGCAGCATAAAATCGTGTTAATATAAATACATAACTGGAAATTAAACGATGGCCCCCATAAACATTGGACCCGTACTTTGCTGGATGTTCCATTCACATATTTCAATGGTGGTTTCTAGCTAGCATGTGAAGTAGAATTGTGCTTCAGTTCAACCATAGATAAATGCGTTGGTTGTAAAATAGCCTCGCTCAAACAAAATTCATGGTGAACGGTGTTTATTCACCTAACATCCATATAGTTGGTATATATCCCTACTATTGTTAGTTATCACCCCCTATTCTTAACCACTAACCAGCTATTCATTAATCATTATTAATCATTAACACATATTAATCATGATTAACCAGCCAATTACGCAGAACAACTCGTTGGCTGCACGCGATCACCGCAGCCGGTTGTTCCTTACGCCAGTGGTCCCACGGTTGCCTGAGGATCGACCTTTTTGCGCCTCAAGTAGCAACGAATTTGTGGGGAACTGAAGCAGTGAAGCCGTGAGAGTGGATTCACAGGGTCAGGAATGAAAGAAAAGAATATCTTGGGGGTCAATTCCAAGGCAAAATGGCAGGTGAATATTCCAAGACCGCTGTGCTGGTTCGGTTTGGAGGAACAGCCAGGCGTTTTTGAGGTATCGACTCAGAACCATACGTCATGGTAGATCCAACAGTTGATGACCATCAGTTTGATCAAAGGTAGCACGTGCTTTTCGCCTATATGGTGGTTTCTTAAAATAGGGGTATGAAACAAAATGATTGGTTCATTTTTGCAAATGGTTCTTAACCTGGATGATTGGGGGGTACCCCTATTCTGAGAAACATCCATATAGTAAATCATTCAGTTGCATGATCCATCATAGCTGTACAATCCCAGCTGTTTAGTATCCACCATAGCTGTTTACGATCAAATTCATGGGAAGTTTCTTGCCCGGTGGATCTCCCATCAAACAAATGCAATGCGGCAAAAGTAATTTTGGGGATAGAACAATAAGTGGGCACGTGCCGACCCATAGGGTAACCAATGGACCCCGTTAAAAAATATCACATTGCTAGGAAACCATTTTTTAGGGTACCACTGCTTTGCACATAGCCAAGTGACGCAATCTTGGTTGGATGGTTGGTCAGTAGGGTTTGCCGGATTACTGGCTGACACTGGCTCATGAACAATCACTCGCTTGATAGCAGCCACAAGGGACAGATTCACAATGTTGGTCTCAAAAATGCAAATTGATGTTTCTCAGAACAGTGGACCCCGGACCCCCTCAATTAAATTGTCATTCTTTACATTGACCATTTAATAGACCAACAATTTCGAGGTCCTTCTACTTTAAGCAACCACCAAATGTGCTCAGGGCAGTTCTCTAATGCACAGTGACTGTTTGCCGCTTGTGATTTGGGTGTCAAGAGCTCTAGACTGAATGAGACTATACTTGTAAATTGGCACGAACATATAGACCTTGTCGCAGCATGGAGTCAAGACCATCACACCAAGATTAACAATCAATGTATCATTTGTAGTTGATAAACTGAAAATGAGTATTTTTTTTTCAGATGGGTTCGGTCAGTACTACCAATTTCACGGAACAACTATGTGCAATTCGTACTTCATAGTTCTATCGTGGATTTCCCAATTTATTCCAGACTTTCAAATGAACCTGTGGCGAGCAAAGTGACCAGAGTGACCGCCTTGAGTGTTTTGCTCCTTTTGCTGTGGAGAAGGTGGGACTTTCGCGACCCAGACGCTTGCACCACGAGTTTTCAGGCGGGATAGGGTCGTGGCCCGCCTCGTGACTTCTGATTTGAAGAGATGACGACTGACGGAGGTGAACACTGTGCGTGGTTCAAACTTAGCCACACACACACTCCATAGTGATCTAGCGTGTAAGTGTGTGCAACAACCCATGATGTGGGAGTGCCGTCATGATTTTGATGAGTGTCGTTACATGATGCAAGGAAAGTATGTGTCAAATAGCTCCTGACCATTATGACGGTGACGCTTCCTGTCTAGAGATATTGTCGAGTCATTAAGTTTGATAGCAGTAGTCAGCAAGGATCTTGGTAAAGAGCTTTGAGGCAATCGATCGTTGGATTGATGGCAACCATTATCATTGTATAGCCGTGATGGCGAATGCTACAAACCATGGTTTCTAATGACTCTTCTCAACCACATGGTGAACTCGAATGATCATTTACCATCAGTGTTTGCGCGACAAGTAGTGTTGTTGATCAGCATTGACAACAGACCAACAACATAGGAAAGATATACAATTCATTTGATCTACTCTAGGTTGACCACATTTTTCAACATCTCATATGTCTTACATGGTCAAAATCAAATCATGACCAGCTATCGACCCTGACCAAGCATTGATAAGCAATTGTGAATATATAGCTATATACGGTCAAAATATAGTTAAATGACAATGATAAGTATTATTGTTTCTAAAAATGGTCAAAAAATACAAAGTGTTAACCATTATCAGCCTTTGATTAGCTGGTTTGACGGGCTATTTTCTTTGGTCATCATGCTTATGCAGGGGTTCACGGATATGATTTATCATCATGATTAACTTGGGCTATATGGCTATCGACCACATGAACCAGTATCAACAAGTGAAAGCAATCATAAGTGATCAGTACCAATCGTAACCAAAGCCCGTTGTTCGACCATGTCTATTCATCAGCGTCCATCAGTTTCCATGATTACCAATCACCTGTGAATACAATGTAACTGTCCATTACTACCAATGATGGATGGATATCAATGAGTACCAATATATTCATTAAAATATTAAATGATAAGTTGTTATCATCATGTACCATACCTTACACTTGTCATTGACAGGTAATGATCTTCAAACCATTTTGATTCAAACCATTTTGATTTTCCCAAACTTTTCTGCCATGTTATGATATCGTGCGCTCATATACCATCATACTCCATCATTATTATTAGCAATAATTAATTATCCATATGATAGCCTTAGCGGTATGTTTTTCTTAGCAATGATCATGGATGTTTACCAATGTTCGAGCATGCACTAAATAACATAGAACACCCTGTTATTATTAATTCCACATAAAGTCAATACTCATGTATCATTAAAAGGCAATTTCTTAGTTTATGCAACTGTTGCCACCATTTGAGCAAACATATATATATATATATAGTCCAAATACTAACAATCATCATTGTCAATCAATATCGTCCACACACCATTTGATGCCCCTTATTAACAAATTACTATGACAAACCATATACCATCGATGACATCACTGCACCTATCAATGGCCAGACACCATGGTATAAAATTGGTCAAAATAGCCACTCATGATATACCAATTACACACCAACGGCAATTACAAGCCATCAATGATCAATGATGATCACAATATACACCCATAAGTATTCATTATGAATTACTAGACTATACCTATGAGTTTTTATTATCTACCTATATCATTCATGATCCAACCATACCTAGCAACACCTCTATGTCCATGACATCTTAGTCGCAGGCCGATGACGGTTCGGCTTCCAGTGGCCTGGTGCACCGCAATGTCACGGGGGTCTTTGGCGCCGGGGAACCCATGGGGAGCTTCGGAAGTAACAGGTGGAACCATGGGATCAGTGGTGGGTAGCTTAATGATGGTCATGTGGTGGTTATATGGTGGTTAGATAGCTATTGATTGGTGTTTTTTGATGCTTAATTATGATTGGTGAAGGTTTTATGATGGTTTTCTGATGGTTGGTGATGGCTCATGATGGTTGATCATGTTTGATGAAGGATGGTGGTGCTTGAATAATGATTAAGAACGGTGCCAACTGATGATTTTCAATTTTTAATTGGTGGCTCATGATGAATCATTGCAGTGATAGTGGAGAGCTGTTCCTTGAGATTAGTGAATGTGACTTATGTCAGTGGCAAATAGATAGCAGTTATCAAGCATGTTCAACCTTCATTGAGGAGCTTGTTAATAACTAAAGACTATGAAGATATAAGTATCAACCATGGTCAACCACTGACAAGCAGCTGATTGTCAAAGTTATGTTTCGATACTTTTGATACAGAACCACTACCACCTCTGACTGTGACTCAGCCATTCATCAATCAGCAATCGACCGTTACTAATGAATTTGATACAACCATGGTCACTAGCCACTTTTCAGCAGCTTGTTCAGTATTGCCAGTAGATCTGATACCAATACCCACCACTCATTTGCCACCGTCGACCACGCATCAACCATTTACCCAGCAATATCACCCATACCACATCCCCTCTTGTCCAACCCATTCGAACTGGTTATCAACAATGTTCCTACCATAATTATGAACCAGGATCAACCATTGTTCATCCATTACCAACAGCTCAAAAATCATTACCATTTGACCATCACCAACCAGTCATCATTCTCAACAGGTGGGCCCCTCTAGTGATAACCCAACTGGTAGTTACCCTACTTGTAGTTAGAGCCCAACTTATAGCTGGTTAGGGGCCTACCTTGTACAATAAGGTGGGCTCTTCGCAGTTATAAGTTGGGTTATAACTCCTGTAACTGGCAGTTAACCCTAGTTGAAGTTAGTTGTGTCCCAACTTACAAGTGGTTGGGGGCCCAGCTGGGGGCACCACGTACCATCCACCAGCTCGCGGTTCACCCTTCTCCAGCTCGCTGAAGGACTTCACCTGTGAAGTGGTGGATGCTGGGCATCTTCGACTCGTTTTCGGTCGTCCTTCCGTGGGGACCGCAGGGCAGGGCCGGCGGCGCTCGATCCAATGGCAGGTTCGCCTGCAGGTTCGATCACCACATTTGGTTAGCCCGGGTTGCGGTGGGTTGAAGCTGCTGATAGTCCTTAATAGTAAGCAATGTCAATGGGGTTTGGGTTGATCCGATGTGGATTTTTTGCTGATTTATGGGTGATTGATGTTAGAAAAGGCTGATTCCACACAGCTTAAGTAGTGGGTTCAATAGCCAAATATCCATGATGAACCGTGATGATAGGCTTTATTAGTTGACGAAGCCTTGTTGGTTGGCGATTGGCCATTACTAGGGACCATTCACCATGATTACGAAATAATAAATGTGCAGACAACACGTCACAGACATGCCCAAATCTATCATGGGTAGCAAAGATGGATGCTTTCCAATCATGCCCAGTTGCTATAAGTGGGGGTTCTGAAAACAGGAAACCCGCAAAAATGAATGGTCCATTGTCATGAATGACTCACATTGGATGATTTGGGGGTACCCCTGGGTAGCCCTATTTTGAGAAACCACCAAGTTCAATCGACACCATCAATGACTTCGGGATACACCATTGATGGCCACCATCTGATGCTCTTGGCCATCAAATTAGCAGAAATAAAAACACAGATTTTTGTGCTTGCAAACTGAAGATCATCATGCATAGTTTGTTCCTATTTGTGCCTTCTGGATCTTGCATCGCTGGGTCTCGTTGCAGCATACCTTCAATTATCCCTTCCCCTCAAAGGGAGCCGCTGAATCGGTGCCTGTTTCAAAGCTACAGCAACTGAAGCAAGGGTGAAATCCCGCGCAAGCGTGTGAGTTTACCAGCCAGTAATCGTTATAAACCAATGCATTAAGCGTTACTAATTGACCCTCTATTAGCATTTGGCAGGTTTTTCAGCACAGGGAACCCCGCAAAATGGCTGGTTTATTTCTAAAAATGGCCAATAACTATAGATGAACTATAGGGATAGCCAAATTTCAAGAAACCACCATCTATTAACCATCATTTAGCAACATTAGCTACTGTACCTATCAACTATCGCTATCAACCCCCTATCCACCATCACGAAGCATCAACAATCATTTACCATCACTGACCATCACTGACCATCACTAACCATCACTAACCATCATTAACCATGAATCATTTGTCAACCGAGGTGTTGTCCGTCACCCGGTCCTCATCTCTGGAATTTGCCGTCCGCAATGCGCAGAATGCACCAGAGGAACCACCTGGATGGGATGGGCCAAGTGCGAGTGAAGGGTCACGGGCATGACGCATCATGGCGCGGGACGAGTATACAATTGAGTGAACAAGCAAAGCTAGGAAGTACCATTGTCCCAATGGCTAATGCTTGTGGATGATTTTGGGATCTTGTGGTGCAAACACAGGTTCTCCAATTGTCAAGGTACTTGTACTTGTTTTCAACGGGAAAACCACCAGTTGGATGATACTACCATTGATTGACATACCCAAATGTCCATTACACTGTGTCTCGTAGCCCCTTATTTATCACCCAAATCTCCATTACACTACGTCTCGTAGCCCCTTATCAATCTGATGCTATGCTGATTCAAAGGTTTGAATTAGCCATGGCTATTCCTGCGCTATATGGGTGTTCCTCAAAATAGGGGTACCCCCAATTGAATGTCGCTTTTTTTGATGGTAAGATTGCACCATTTTCTGGTGGACATTACAATGCAAAATCTCTGAATGCTTCGAGCTGCGGAAGCTTCCCGGAAGTGTTTCTTTCGCGGAAGCTTCGCGGAAGGGACGTGATGGTCTCTGACCAAGCATGTGCCATCCATATATTGTATCAAAACAGCTTCGCAAAAGGAGCGTTCCTCAAAAAACCAACGAACAATCAAAAAGACAACTTCGCTCAAGTTCGCAGAAACTGGTTGTAACAATAGTGGCTTCGCGGAAGCAACGGTCTGCGCAACGGAAGCTTTCACGGAAGGGAGAGTACTGTCCAACCAAACGACAAAGGAATAAAAAGCAACATTCATCTATCACCCTTTAGATAAACTGAATGAAGCATTTATAGTAATGAACCAACCAGGGTCCCCTATTGAGAAACATCCATATCGCTGGTACCCGGTACCACCATGGTTATTACAGCCTAAGTTGGGAATTCTGTCAACGGAATATCCGTCACCATTTTGGGGACTGGCCGGTTCCCCTGGATGAAATCCATGTCTTGCTGCCGTGCTTCCGCAAGGACCTGCAGAACATTTGGCACCTGCGCCTGTCCGCGAATTCAGTGGCTGGGCTACGTTCATGTGTTCATATGGTGGTTTCTGAAGCCATAGGGAACCCCCAAATAATATATGATTGATATTGGATGATTTGGAGGGTCCCTTATTTGAGAAACACCCGTATCCGTTTTTTGTCACTGAGTTGTGTCCAAACAGATCTGTTTGTAAATGATTTTGCGTATATATGTTTCCACTGTGTGTTCTCCATATGCTTGTGGGTCAAAATTGACCGACCCAAAAAATATTAGGTGAAGCAACAAAGACTAGTTTGGTCATTCCGCCCACTTTCAGCTGTGACGTAGTCACTTTGCTAGTTCCGATGCCTATCTCAGATCAAACGACTGAGTGGGGTCATGACAGAGAGTGACGCTCAGGCAATAAAAAAAGACTAGTTTGGTTATTTGGGGATCTTCACTAGAGGTATAAGGTACCGAACCAGCCAAATGATATACAGTGAACTGGGTTATGTTGATATCCGCTGGCGCAGCCCTGGTGTGCACACCATGGTGCCATACTTGGATGTGCACCCCCACGGCTCGTAAGTGGTCACAATTCCAATGGTTTCTAGGGGGAAATAAGCCACCTTATACAAGGTGGGCCCCCCTGGTCATAAGTTGATCAATAAGCCATTTAAGTATAGTTATATCTGCCATTTGCCTGGTAGTTACCCTAGTTACAAGCCAACTGGGCTGACGTTTTGGGGGCCCACCTTGTAACCCCAGCTGCAATAAGGTGCCTGAACTGCCCCCAAACCAACCATGGCTAGTTGCCACTTACGAGCTGTGGGGATCCTAGCTCCGGTCACGGCTCGTAGCTGCCGCAGCAAGGTCAACAAGTGCGAGGCCCCGCGCACCGGCGTAGGTTTTCCAGGTTGGTGGGTTGTGGTGGACGACCCGAGGCTGTTGGTTGTTGGGCATGAAACTATGTATGGTCAATAGGGGATTATATATAGTGGTTACTAGGGGACTATAGTGGTTAAATGGCAAAACCGCCAGTAGTTGATGGTTTGATCGAGTTGTCTTTCATGTTACCCAATCAACCACTATTAGTCGTGGGAATCGACCATCGCCAACCCTAATTTAAATGCTACCATATCAATCACTATGAACCATCCCATTCACCATAAGCAATTGTTGGTCACTATCCGCATTGAAATTTGGTACCATCATTGGAGCCATCATGAAACAGCACCCACAGCCATCATATTTCAACCATCATATTAACCTTTAGATTCATCATCATCATCATCATAATCATCATAATCATCCTAATCATCATCATTCCAATCATCATATTATCATATTTCATTATATGCAGCACATGAACCATCGAAGATCATATTAACCAGCAAAGTTTTATGTCAACATGTTTTAATCATCATAAATCATCATAGAAATTCATAGTTGATATTCAGCATCACATTTATTTATTTACCATCACATGTTGATCATAATAATTCACCTCTGAATATTTGTTTTATTTATATATATATATATATTTATATTTATATATATATATATTCACATTGACAAGGGTACCCCAAAATCATGCTGTAGAAACATGTCGAAAATGTTGATAGTAATGAATCCTCCATTCTTTGGGTCACCATTACGACTTGAGAAACCACCATATGTTCATGATATTGTTTTATTCCATCATTTTACATAAATCAACATATCCTAAGAATTTTCATGATAACATTTTAATTGGTTATTCATTAATCACCATGTGCTACCCATGAATTTCCAGAAATTTACCGCGTAAAAATCATCAATAATCATATATGCCAACGGTAATCATTGTGAGTATACTAATGTTACGGCAAGACTCCATGGTTTGCCCGGATGCACAAGACTTGCCCAGAAGTTAGTCTTGTCAACTGTTCAAAACCCTGCGCAGGCCCGTTGTTTTGCAACTCTGAGAATCAAGAAGCCCTACGCCCTAAACCCTAAAACGCTGAAGCCCTAACCGTAAACCCTAAACCCTAAAACCCTAAACCCGTAAGCCCTAAAACCAAAACCCTAAAACCCTAAACCCTAAATCACTGCGTATAGCTAATGTTTCTCACAACAAACATTTGTTGGTTGATTCACTGCTACAGCCGTGGTTTGCCCTCTGGGCAAACCACGGCGTCTGCGCGTAATGTTAGTATTTGATGGTTAGTACCGATTTTCCCACTGATAATCATATACTAACCATAGATTCACCATAATCATCATTGATGATCATCACATACTAAGCATCTACCAACCATCGATTCACCATGGATCCACCATAGATTCCTCTTAGTTCGTTGGTTATTATCGCCTATTATTAATGGTGACTATTGACCTATAGCCACATACCAACCATCGATCCACCATAGATTCACCATAGATCCACCCTCATTTTCCCACTTCCAGCCCCCATCCGTTCTCGCAAAAACAGGCGCCTTTGCCCGGCTTCCCGGTGACGCCGCCCTTGGAGTCCATCAGGTGACCGTACCGGGGTTGGCTCCCGGTGGCTACCTGGAGCCCAAGGGAGAGCCTGGTGTTGGCAGGTTTGACCCTGAAATGTGCGGGTGCGCCATCCAAAACAAAGGTCATTTGGGTTTCAGATATGTATAGAAATAGAGACCGGGTGTTGAGGGGGATGTAAATGTTCAATTCCAAGCTTGGAAATATGGTTTCAAGGCCCTTTAAATTTGGGTTAACCATTCAAAACGAAGGTATGTCATTTTGAACTCGTTTAGATTTATGGAGCAAATGTATGCAGATGTAGATGCATATCATAAGATATGCTACTACACATAGTAAAAAGGGAAAAACACATGGTTAAGGATTATTGGTGATGGTTCGATTGGTAACGGTTGATCATGGATTGGCATTTGGGATGACTGTTTGCCACAATCAATCAGTGCGGGACACCGAAAGCTTGAATGACAAAGCTGGTTCGTGCTGGGGGGTGCCACCTTAGACTGGCTGAAAATTTTTGGGACACAAATTCAGAGTCGAACTGCTCAAAATGATTCGCATGAGTCCCAGAAATGTTTTGTTTGGGAAAATGTAAGTTGGAACCCCCGATGAAATATGCTTGGTGGTTAAAACAAGGCTTTGCAACGTCGATTTTCACATCAGCCTACCATAATTTCTTCAGTACTTCCCAACATTATTCCTCCAGATGTTCCTATCAATGGTTGACTTCCCAAGGGTTTCCGCCGGTTTCCGCCGTAGATTTTCCTACCAACCCGTTGTGAATCATTGCTGCCAGCCATCCGAAGTCATAGCTGCCAGGCTGCAGACCAGCAGCACCGCAGCCGGAGAGACCTGTGAAGTAGTGGCCTGGCAGAGTCATCTCCGACCCCTGGTGATGATCGCTTATTCATAGGAGAATAGCTACGTCAACAGTGTTTCCAGCAATATCAATGGTTTTGCGGCTGTCTCTTGTCAATTTGAGCACCAGCATTTGCGTGTTAAGGGTCATGAATTAAGGATTATTAAGCATCACAGTCATCAATTAGAGCGCACCAATTGTGATGGATAATGATCCTGGACGGTCAATGGCGTAGGATCATGTGCATGCGAAAGGTGGGGCCACATGATAATTGAAGATCCCTTCAGCCAGCTAGAGCCAATGGTTATGAGATGGGTTATAAACCCCAAAAACTGGCAGTTAACCCTAGTTGAGTTACTTAGTTTGCTATTTTCACAACTTGTAAGTGGTCGGAGGCCCACCTTGTCCCATGAGCCTGGTACCCTTTTTCATTTTCACCAATTTGGCGCACCTGTTTGGATGGTGCACCTTGTACATATCAGGGGAGAATGTTGCTTAAGAATCGTTAATGATGGTTCACAATATTTATGCGCTATATAGCTGGTTGGTGGTTTCAAGTGCATGTCTGGGGTGATTGTCCACAAGTGATTTTCATGAGAATGGATAAGCTCATGGTTCATCATCAGCTCCATTGATGGTTGATGAGCAGCTAACGCTTGATTACGCCACAGTAAGCCACGCTGCTAATCAACCCATCGATCAGCTTTTACTGGTTTATGAGCGGCTGGGGGCCATCGGTTTAGCAGGATGGAAAGCCATCATCTTGCAGTACTGATTTGTGACCCTAGACTTCTTGAGAAGGCTTCGACTGGTTGATTGTCAATTACTCTCTGATAAACCGGGAGTGCACCTCCATGTGACGGGGGCCTTGAACAACTGAAGTCCAGAGAACTGCAGAGTGAGGCATGTTGGCGGGAAGGGTCCCCCAAACGTTTAGGGATTTGCTGTAAAACATAACTATACGAGCTAGTTAGATGGCAGACTGATGGCAGATGTAACATGATATAAGATGTACTTACCTGGCGAATCTCAACCAAGCTATAACGTGTAGGGGCGCCGCCTTGTATGGTGGATGGCTGGTCCTAGGACTTTTGGCTGGTGGCCTCGGATGTCATCCAGTTGGGCATGGTTGTGGAGGTGATGGCCGCGGCTTGGGGACCAGCGTTGGGCCGATGGAAGGGGTGGCTTGGGGATGACCCGACGTTCAGGGACGGCCATGGGTTGATAGGTGGTTAGTACTGGAGGAAAAAAAGTGGGTATATGATGGTTTATAATTGACTGTAGTGGTTGGATTATAGTAGATTATATAGTGGTTATGTGATGGCTTCTCGAAATAGGGGACCCCCAACATGGTTGGTTTAGTGCTTTAATTAAATTGTTCAGAAACTGGATGATTTGGAGGTACCCGTCTTTTGTTCAACACCCCACGGACCACGTCATGGCAGGCCATGTTGAATGTTTTTCCTGCCAAGGTGGTGGTTCATCTCAAGCTATAATGGTGCGAATCGACACTTCTCTTTGGGGTTAGTGGTTCCACCGCCGCCGAGCGAATGTATTGGATAATGCGACAATTAATATGACAAGCCTTTTGTTTGCGCATACGACTGGAGTCAAAGATGGGTTCATGTCTTTCTGTTGAAACTAGTTGAAACGCAACCTGTGTATGACTACTTCAGCAGATCGTCAACAAGCGTACTAACCAGTACGGGCTGGTGTTGCCACATCAGATCATCATGCCGATCCCAAAATCAATCATTTAGTCACTAGTCACCTCCATACCAGGTCTTTGCATTCTTAATACATCAAAACAACATCATCGAAATGGTGGCTTTGTAAGCAGAATAGCCCCCTGCAGTACCGTCGTTGTCATGTGGGTCATAGCCATATAATCTATCATGAACCAACATGAAACAACCATGTTTAAGCATCATTTGCCATCACTAGCCAGCATTGGCCGTCACTAGCCATCATTGGCCATCATTAGCTATCATTAACCATTATTAGCTTATCATTATCATATGGGTGTTTCCCCAAACAGGGATACCCTCCAAATCATCCTGAGTGGTTTGTTTTGTGTGATCAATGATTGATTCGAGGTGGGCCCCTCAAACGTTGTAACTTGGTTTATAAGACCACTTAGCTAGTTATATCTACCGTTTGCCTGGTAGTTGCCCTTTTATTATAACCCAACGACTATAGCTGGCGAAACAGGACCCACCTTGTTTTAAGGCTCCCCATGCCTCCCCCACAATGGTTGCGAACCCCCACGGCATGGCCGCACCATGGCCTTCAGGTTCAGCTGCCAAACGGCTTCCAACGACTTTCAGAAGAGGCGCGGCAGAGATCGTGACGTAGGTCATGGTGTGCCCAGCCTTTGGTCACCCCTCAGCAATGACTATTGGCTTTTTCAGCCGTTATAGTCACTATATTAACCATTAATATCCACTAATTATAGGGGTTGGTTAAACCACCAACCAGATTTGTTGGGTCGACTGGTTGATGGTTTAATGTGGGTATGATAATTATATGGCTATGGGCCATGGGTCAATATTAGGCAACCACATGGTACATGGTTTTGACCCACAGCCATGTATTGTTAAGGGTTTAATAGTGAGTCATCCCAACACGGATGTTTTTCGCCATCACCATTTGCTTGCAAACGGTAGCTGTTTGGTGGTTTGATTGACATTTATATGTTCCCTTTAACTATGTGACCAAATGGTCGGTTGACATATTTTTCACAGGAGTGGCTCAACCACCACCCAGGTCAATAATCTACTTGCCTGGTGATTCTTTCTTGCCAGCTTGCGCTGTGAACGATTACCAGCCAATAAACTACCAACAGCTCGTGGGTGCGAACGCCAAGTGGTGAGCCAACTGGGGTTGTGCCCTCCCCCAATCGCTGGTCCTGGTTTGCCCCGATCACCACCCATCATTATATTTCTTGGTGATCCTTACGTAATAGGATATATATATGTGTTATGAAGTTCCTGTATTAACAACTGATATTCATGGGTTTTGGCCCATCAATCATTCACAAGTAGCCAATGCCATGAATGATTGTTCACCAGCTGCTTTGCATGATTCAGATGTTAACTGGTTGATGCTTTTAAGGATTGTCTATTTGTCATAGGGGTTGAAACCACCAACCGGTGAACGATTAGCTGCTCTGTGGCCAGAAAACCATGTGTGCTCAAGTGGGCGTTTCTGAAAATAGGCTACCCCCAAATCATGTTTTTAAACTCAATTCTCACCAGTCACCAGAAATAAATCGTCTATTTCTAGGTACCCCAATGGCTTGAGCAAGCCTCACTCCTTGACCATTCTCCCAAGGAGCACCGAGCAGCTTTCCAAAGCGAACTTTTGGAGCTTCTCGGTGGCAGTTTGTCATCGATGCAGCAGGTTGGGCACCAGCTGGCGCCTACTGGGATGATCATCCCTCGGCGGGACGATCCTGGAACCCAAAGTTGACCCACATGTTTTTGGTAGGATTGACCAGGGCAAATTGAGGGTGAAGCATTGAACCATCCAAAACGAATGTCATTTCCAGGTCAGTGGTTAGTAATTATGGTTTGGAAACTATTTATCAATGGTAGTGCCAGCGACAAGAAGGGTAGTTGCAATTCGCATGATTACGTTCGCCAGTTGCTACGTGGGATGATCATCCAAGTAGTTGCACCAACATCCACGAGCATCTCAGGGCGCTAGGGCGGCTCCAGGGAGGTCATGATGGGAGGAGGCTCTAGTGCTGATCAAGCTGCCCCGGAGGTCGCTGGCTGTACTGCGAGGCTAACGGGGAAGGTCGAACACTGGCAGAGCCTTGAACAGGGGTCATTAAATGTCCCAATTGGACATCACCCAACTATTATGGGAATAGTCCCCAGCAGTCATCCGCAGGTGATGTTCAATGTCCCTAAGATGGGATATTTACCAACCCCTGTTGAACAAGGGAACTGTTCTTTTCCTAAGTGACTCTATGCAAAATGGTCATTCCCGGCAGGGAATGCACTGGCCGGTTTGGCAAAGATTCCTTCAGGACAGGCTTACCCCTGGACTTGTAGGCCGACCCAGTCAATGTAGCCATAGTAGCAGAAAACACCCTAGAGAAGGGGAGCATACTGCACTGTGACAGCGGAAACGACTGAATTGTTGTTGTAAATGTTGGTCAACTCATGGTCATTTGATGCTTAATTGAAGGTTAATTGATGGTGAATTGATGGTCAATGATAGTTGCATGGCAACATCTTCAAGAACATTTGGAAAACATGTCAGGAGGGTTGTGACTCACAATCACACATGAGCTGAGAATGTTGCGGTTGTTATTGGTCGTTTGGTAAAATAGTCGAACTACCTGTCACCGGTGGCCGCTTTGCAGTCCAATAAATCAAACGCCCACTGCCCACTGCCCACTGCCTTCAACCATCAGTAACAAACCATCATTGATCAATTGCAACTAAACGGGGCAACTTGCTGCGATGCCAATGGAAACATCTTCTGGTTTGTGATTTCAAACATTTTCATACATTTTCTATTTTCTCCATTTTTGCTACGTGATTGGTTGGTTGACTTTTTTTTTCATAGGGGTGGCTTTGCCTGCTGTGTCGAGCTTCCTCATTGGTAGGCAAGACACAATCTCCAAGCACTAAGCACCGATGTTTTAGGCTGGTACCAGGCCTTTGAGAAATCTCGCTATATCCACGATAAGAAGCACCTGGCACCCAGTAATTACATGCTGGTTTCTTACAATATGGAACCCCACAAATGATTGTTTCAATACTACAAACGATTAATATGGGATGATTTGGGGCTACCCCGCTTTGGATAAGCACCCACATCAATCAATTTGCCGCTTGACTTGTTGACTACGTAGAAATCAATGATTGTACCCGTGTTCGTCATTGCTATCACATGTTATTTGGAGGTCCTCTCAAAATCTGCGACCCCGCTAATCAGCTAATCCCAAGCAATTTAAAAAACACATATTCGAGGGTTCCCCTAAAAAATAACAACCAATCATCAAACATCCAGAATTTAAAAACACCATCGATTTCGAGGGTGCCCAACTTTTGGGTGGTTTATAAATGATAATGACGGTTGATTAATCATGATTAATGATGAGACCCCCCCCATTTGCATATCCTCTTCGCCATTCCTGGAGTAGCCATTGATCTCTGGCCGAGGCCCATGCCCCTGGACACAGGCCAGTGGACAGCGAGAATCCTTCGCTGTGCACAATAAAGAGTGGTACCCCCACAGGATCGCCACCTTAGACAGGTCATTTCACTAGAGTAACTGCCAGTTATAGAAGAACAATATGTGTATATACATATATATATATATATATATATATAGAAATATTTATCATATATCTATCAATAATTCTACTAGTTGCTATACTTAGGTGGCGGATCTAAACCAACTTATAACCAGAGGGTACCACTCTGTATGGGTTGTGGGATGATGGTCATTGGCATGGGCTTCCTCCCAGTTGTAGGGGCTGAACAACTCAACTTTTGACCGCCAGGCCCGCCCAACATGACACCAATGGATCAACCATACTGTCATTCCAGTTTATGAGTTGATCGGTACTCATGAGTAAATGGTCCATCCAATCAACTAATGACTGGTACTATTTTTGACTAGCGAATACTCATTCCTTAGTTGATTGGTACTCATGACATATGTATTAGTAATGGTTTATTCAAATGGTCTCTTGGGGCCATTTTTTGCGACACTGGAATGACGGCGATCCATTGACTTGGGCAGATTTTTGGGACCCTGCCATAGAGAGTTTGTCGCAGGTCACACATTGATATATGTCTTTGTCATTCACATCATGAAGCATCATTTATTTGCCAGAGTGATAAATTAAAACAAGTTAAACCATTGTCCATAGGTACTACTCAAATGGAAAAAGTTGATCTACAGTACCTGATAGCATCAATGTTAACCCCGGATAAACTAACCATAGGTACCATTTTAATGGGAAACGACTGGGCTTTCAGGGAATGTCCCCTTATTAATCACTCGGGGATTTAGCTTCATCCGGGGTTGACATTATCTATCATTGTAAAGCGAAAGTCAATCATCCCAGATGGTTCCGTTGGCTTCTGAAGTTACAAAGAGATGAGTTTCTGCAGAATTCTGCAGGGCCATGGCTCTGTTGTTGGGTGGTCATATTTGTGGTTTCTCAAGTCATGTGGGAATCCACAAAGTTATGGTTGGCTTGTTACCAAAATTTATCCACACTGGATGATTAGAGGATACCCAAACCACCATGTGGGGATTAATAGCGAAAACAGGTGTTGTGTACAGTACACCTGAGATGCTTGAAGCAATTAGTCCAAACATGTTCGGTGTCTATTGATTTATCGTATTCTCAACAACCATGTTCTTAAGAATAGGTACTGTTCATCGTATTGCATCCAACAGGGGCAATGTTGTCAAGAACACAAATATTGTTGTTCGTCCTCCCTATTCTTAACCAGCGTATCATTGGTCATCAAGCGGCCAAAACTTCTGTGGTATCATTACATATCGTTTTGTATTATCGACAGGATGTTCCTTATTGATATTAACTTAACTGCAGCACCAAGTAGGAAACTGGGAACATCAAATCCAGTCTCCAGCAGTATTATCGGTATAATATTTGGCTTAACTGGATTTGACTGTCTTGGCTTCACTGGAAAACTTATATCCTCAAAGCAAGGTGAACACTGCACACGGAATAATGGTGACATGAATTGGGGTTAACCAAACTACCAACAACTTATGGAAAGCAGCTGGGTTTATGAAGCAATATTAATGTTTCTCGGAAAAAAAGCGGTACACCTAAATCATCCTTCATTTTAGAAATAACCCAAACAGTTTCGGGGTTCCCCTGTTTTGAGAAACCACCATATGTGGAATGAGGATACAAGTGAATTTTAAAAAATCCACTGACATAAATTGTTCACTTCTGATGGGGTCAATCCCAGAGAAGGGTCGGCTTCTTGTTGCTTATTCTTTATTAAGCAACTCTTAGATGATCAACTCATCATGGATTTGATAGCACATATGAATCATTCTGATCCCGCACCACCACTTGAGTTGCAAACGTTATCAATCATGATTACCTCTGGTTGCATAATAGCCATTATCACTGATGATTAGCTCTCCCTACCCTTCCAGTTACCAGCAAATAATAGCTAACCACCCCTACCCCAGGGGTTCCCTGGTTGCCTACTGGAAAACCAACTGGCTTTCCTGGCTCGGGCTGCAGGTACCCCTCTGAAGGTGGGCTGCCACCCTGGGGCCTGCAGTGCTGATTTTTCGTGGCACCACGAAATGACATAGTCCATGGAGCTACGGTCAAGATCAGTGGTACCATGGCACTATGCTTACGCTGGAACTGTTTAATTTCTGGCAGCTATTTTCCTTGGATTTCGATTTCCGAGAATATGAACTTATCTACATCATCAAAGACGCTGCTCCAATTGAGTCTGTTTAAGATTTTGCTCGTCCAAGACGACGGAACGACCCAATGTTCAGCAAAGAGATGGCTCGTAAACCCGCTGGAGGGCTGAACATTTGCTGCTTTGGAGATTATGGTTTCTTGACCAAATCTTCAGCATCCCAGAAACCCGCTGACCGTCCGCAGTCCCCATTGCCCCGTTGAAGAAGCTCAGCTCCCAGCTGCACCCAGCAGCCCAGCTGCCAGGTCCTATTCCGTGTGGCCGCCTCGGAAGGTGCGCGAAGACCGATTCACGCTGTGGCGACCAGGCAGAGGGAAAGCTCAAGGACTTAATGCTTATATTGGTGTTTCTCAAAATAGAGGTACCCCTAAATCATCCATTAATAGTCATTTAGAGTAATAAACCAACAATTTTTGGGGTCCCCTATTTTAAGAAACCACCATATGATAATTATGATAGTACTCTTATTTGATAGTTTTGGTGGTGAATGATAGTTTGATGGATCAGTATTTGATAGGTTGGAAGTAAATACATGATAGTTTGATGGCTGATTTCAGGGCTTATAACTTATAACCCAACTTATAAGTACTGGGAGCCCACCTTGTAGACCATAGTTGGGTCATTCATGGGATGTAACCAGGCAGGGGCACACAGCCCTCACCCACCTCAACTCATTGAATAGTTGCCTCAGGTAGTATGTCCTTTGCAGGTCGATCAGTCAAGGGGGACCACACACGCTTGGTTGCCGAAACAACATCCATCATCATCCATCCATGACCGGCCCAGCCAACGCTTCGAGTGGCTGGCTGAGCTAGCTGGCTGAACAGGCTGGTGAAGCTCAATGCCATAGAATCATGGCTAATGATGGTTAATTAATAGTCAATCAATTGCTTACATCAACCATAATGGATCAACTTGTATCAATTATTTTGC